>CABEEJ010004870.1:27569-57586 GCA_901482245.1 Timema douglasi
GCGAGTGAGCGAGCGACTAAAATATAAAATAGAACACATTGGTTGTAATGAGAGGTGGCCAGACTGGAGCGAGTGAGCGAGCGACTAAAATATAAAATAGAACACATTGGTTGTAATGAGAGGTGGCCAGACTGGAGCGAGTGAGCGAGCGACTAAAATATAAAATAGAACACATTGGTTGTAATGAGAGGTGGCCAGACTGGAGCGAGTGAGCGAGCGACTAAAATATAAAATAGAACACATTGGTTGTAATGAGAGGTGGCCAGACTGGAGCGAGTGAGCGAGCGACTAAAATATAAAATAGAACACATTGGTTGTAATGAGAGGTGGCCAGACTGGAGCGAGTGAGCGAGCGACTAAAATATAAAATAGAACACATTGGTTGTAATGAGAGGTGGCCAGACTGGAGCGAGTGAGCGAGCGACTAAAATATAAAATAGAACACATTGGTTGTAATGAGAGGTGGCCAGACTGGAGCGAGTGAGCGAGCGACTAAAATATAAAATAGAACACATTGGTTGTAATGAGAGGTGGCCAGACTGGAGCGAGTGAGCGAGCGACTAAAATATAAAATAGAACACATTGGTTGTAATGAGAGGTGGCCAGACTGGAGCGAGTGAGCGAGCGACTAAAATATAAAATAGAACACATTGGTTGTAATGAGAGGTGGCCAGACTGGAGCGAGTGAGCGAGCGACTAAAATATAAAATAGAACACATTGGTTGTAATGAGAGGTGGCCAGACTGGAGCGAGTGAGCGAGCGACTAAAATATAAAATAGAACACATTGGTTGTAATGAGAGGTGGCCAGACTGGAGCGAGTGAGCGAGCGACTAAAATATAAAATAGAACACATTGGTTGTAATGAGAGGTGGCCAGACTGGGCGAGTGAGCGAGCGACTAAAATATAAAATAGAACACATTGGTTGTAATGAGAGGTGGCCAGACTGGAGCGAGCGAACTGGTTCTAATTTTCAAGCGCACACGCTTGAGCCGGTACAGCCTAGTTTACAGGCGCTAGGCAATTTTATTGTATGTTGGTTCATTGAGGGCTAGGAAATCTTCTCAATTTGACATTATATTTGACTGTTTTTATAATTATCGATAGGCTTAGCACACTTGCTACTAACAGCATAATTTAATTGGTAAGATCATAAACCATACGCATATATATATATATATATACGTGTGTGTAAAATTTATATGTTAAAATACCTCAAAATTATAATAAAAGTAGGCCTTTACAAATATTGCCATTAGTAGGGATGGGAAAATCACAACAATAAAGCACTTGTAAAAAAACCACCCTCAGTTCACTGAGCCAAGATTCGAACCTTTGCCTCCTCATCAAGTATCGAGAGCTATCTGCTAATGACGCGCTCGCTCGCCAGTTTGGCCACTCAGTCGCTCAGTCACTCAGTCACTCAGTCACTCAGTCACATGTTGTCAATCTGGTCGAACCCTAGGATGTGAGTCTATGAACCTGCAGGTGGGCAGCTATCGCACAACTAGCCTAGGGTGAGTTGATAACAAGCTGTGATAAGCTGAAAGGTTTCGAGATCTGATGACGAATAGTTATACTGTCAGCACAAGAGACAGAATATTAGTGGCTTGGTCAATATATTCCATACTTAACACCCAATATAAACTTTTGTCTTCACAAGGGTTTTAACTATTACTAAGATCTTCTATTTCTATTAATAATATCCCGATACTCAAACCTTCCTTATGAAATGCCACATGCACAGATGAATTAATATGTTACTGAAAACATATTGCAGAGAGGATGCACTGGCCGCATATATTTACCTTCGGTATTGCACCGACTGGAAGGTGAAGAGTGATCCCCAACACTCCTGTACGGCTTGCAGTACCTCTTCTGGCCAATGCACTCCAAGGAAAGTGGCGTTTTGTCCCGCTGCAGACAGATCCTCAGAGTCTTCACCTACCGCTGAGGAACGAACTGCAAACGATGTGGAGGTGTCCAACGTACCGAGGAGCGTTGCTAGTGCAGCCTTCACAGTAGCACACACTGGAGTCAGGCCGAACAAAGACACTGTCCTGCGACAAACATATTAATATCTTAAGAGGAAATACAACAAAAAACTTATTATATATTTAACAAGAAGTGTTTGTCTTAGCCAGTGGCTAACCCTGGCCACGCTTTAATTTGCTTCAAAGAGACACCAATAAAATCTAAATTTTATTTCATTAGACCCAGTTTATAGTTAATTTAAAAAAAATAATCCAAATTTTAAATTTCCTGTTTTAAGACGCACATATTCGTTCACACGGGCCAGAAATTTTTAAAATTTCAGCCCTCTGCGTGTTTTAAATATCATACAATGCCTATGACAGACAAACAGACAGACAGACATTAAAACTCTGTAGTTTATTAATGTAGATAGATGTGTAGTGTATGATCTACTGGAGAGCAGATGAGTTTACATAGTGATGAGCTACATACCCTGTACTCATCACAGCACACCGTATAATGATATTGATTTGTATTAATCTAAATTATGTAAAAGGTCATGGATGAAGGTAATTTTTCTTTAAAGTAATATAGGTAGAGTATCCTTTTAAGATTTATCCATGAACAAACATACGTTTCTCAGAAACAATCTGAAAAGGATTTCACCCCTAAAATATATTTTTCATACCATCTTTCTTGTTAAAATATCTACTGCGTTGTTTCTTGTGAAAAGAAACAACTTCATAGTATTTGGCAGAAGACGCCATTTCTCTATACCAATAAGAAGCTAGCCTTAACAAAACCTGTTGCCAGGACTCTTTCTATTAGTTGAATTTTACACTCTTGAAAAGGGGAGACAAATGCAAGGGGTATGTCATATAAAAACCATTGTGCGTATGTTTAAGGCATCTCCGGGACCAAACATCTACACCGAGATCCCGCTCACGCACAAGTCAGTCACAATCTAACATAAATCACATCAATATCACAAGTGTGCAGTGGTATAAAACATTTAATTGAAATATGTGCAGTAATTTACTGGTGTAATATAAATAAACCGTTTGTGAAATAACAGCCATCAACATTTCTCTTTCTTTAATTATATTAATATACCGATTTAATTAGTGCTCGAACACGGGGCTATAGACATGATTAAACGGTATCTTTTCCGTACAGTGATGATAGGCGCTCGATCACGGAGCTTTATTCAACCTATAAAACATCACAGCATTAAATATCAGGGAATTAATCCGCAATGAATCAATCGACGCCCAGAGCGGGGCGATTGATCACATATTACTTTGATTGACGCCCAAAGAGAGGCGCGAATAATCGATAGTATAACAATTGACGCCCAAAGCGCGGCGCGATAAATCGATAGTATAACAATTGGCGCCCAACGTGGGCCGATTGATCACATATTGTTACAATTGACGCCCAAAGCGCGGCACGATAAATCGATAGTATAACAATTGGCGCCGAACGTGGGGCGCGATAAATCGATTGTATAACAACCTGGCATTGTTAGGATACTCAAGTTTGACATATGCATCGTGAATGGGTGAATCTAGAACAGTGTCAATGGTATTGACTGACAAACCTATTGGTAAGAGCTAGATGTAGATGAGAGAATATCAATAGAATGGACCTGAAAGAGAGGGTGTAATGAGGTAGACTGGATAGAACTAGCTCAAGATAGAGATAGGGTGTAATGAGGTGAACTGGATAGAACTAGCTCAAGATAGAGATAGGGTGTAATAGAGATAGACTGGATATAACTAGCTCAAGATAGTAGATTGTAAGTGCAGCAATGAACTTTTGAGTTCATAGTGTCACAAATTAAGTAAATGTAAAATTTATAGAAAAAACATATATATTAATTATTTTTAATTTTAATCATGATGATTTCTTTGAATCAATGTAATATAACTGTAGAAAATACATAACATTATTATTACTAAATATATTTAAATATAGATATAGATGAAAGAAAAGCGTCTGTCCCTTTATCATTTATTATTGTCCTTACTAATGAAGAGGGCTGGCGGTGGAAAGCACTAAGCTACTTTGTAATGTCAGCAATGGTGGTTCCTATGTTACTGTACAAATAGTTCGGTTTGGCATCAGAGCTATAGAATTCAACTAAGATCTATTAATCTATCAACGGACGTGGACAGCTTGCGGGGACTAATTGATAAGGTCTTCAAGAGGAGAGAGCTTTTGATATGGAGAATACCTATAGGCAATTTGTGACGGCACACGGTCGCAAGGCGTTTAATCCCAGCCTGGCATGGCCTGCGTGCTACGCGCACACATACTATCCGTAATGGGGAATAGCACCATTAGAATAGGACAGATTAATGGAATGAGGAGCGTGACCGTGTTCCATGAAGTCCGCAAGCTTGCTGAGGAGATGGGACTCGATGTTGTGTGTCTTCAGGAACCCTATACCTTGAGAGGGAAAGTTCCGCATATGCCGGTGATCACTAGAGTTGTCGTTAGTGGTGAAGCTCCCATGAGCGCAATAGTGGTATTTAACAAGGAAATTGCCGTAACTAAGATTGAACAACTCTGTAACCAGTGGGTAACATGCGTAGAACTGGGAACTAGCTCAGGCAGGTGTATAGTGGCAAACCTATATTTTCAATTTAGGCATCCAATTGAGCCGTATCTTGACCAGTTGGAGATAATATGTAGGACATACGCAGGTGTGCCACTCATAATTACCGCTGATGCTAATGCTAAGTCTCCCATGTGGCATAGTCATAGGGTGATTGGGAGAGATAGAAGGGGTTGTGCTTTGGAGGAGTTCATCTATGGTCATGGGCTTGAGGTTGCAAACCAACCGAATAATCCCCCTACATATCAGGGGAGGGCTGGGGCGTCTTCCAACATTGATGTCACTTTGTGTAACGCCGAGTCCATGGACATGGTGGAAGGTTGGAGGGTTGTGGACAACGTCACGGTTAGTGATCATAACCTGATCGTCTTTGAATTTGCTGCGGGGAGGCTGGTGGATGGAAATGGGGAAGGGAATAGAAGGAGATACAACATGAGTAAAGCTAACTGGGAGAAGCTGAGGGCTGAACTGATACTGCCCAGCCCAGTGGCACAAGGCGACAATGTCAACATGAAGGCCAAACAGCTGACGTGGGCTCTGCAGGATGCAATGAGGAAGTCGATACCTGTGGTGAAAGGTGATACCAAGGTTGGTAATAAGCCATGGAATGACAGACTTCAGAGTCTCCGAGCAAGGGCAAGGAGAACGCGTAGGAGATATCAGAGGTGTCGAGACCCGGCTGGTCGTGTGGTGCTGTTAAATATCTACAGGGAGAGAAAGAGAGAGTTTGAGGATGGATTGTATCAGGAGAAGAGGAAAAGTTGGGAGAAGTATGTACAGGAGGAGTTACAGAGGGGACCTTGGGGGGTGCCGTTCAAGATAGCCTCCGGGAAATTACGCCCCCCAGCCATGATAACCACGCTATCTAAGGATGATGGAAGTACCACGACCAGCTGGGAAGAATCTGCGGTTCTTCTAATGGAGACATTGTTGCCAGATGATGACGTGACAGAAGATACTGAAGAGCACCAAAGGTTGAGGGAGAGAATGGAGAATGATGAGTATGTAAACGAGGAAGAGGTAGAACCTGTTAGTCGGGCGGAGGTGATCAGGAACATTGCTCTGATGGGTAAGAAAAAGGCGCCTGGACCAGACGGGATAAAGGTCGAGGTGCTGGAGAAGACAGCTGACCTTATTGCTCCTTTCCTTGCAGGGCTGTTAAACGAATGCCTCGCTCAAGGCAGAATCCCTAACATCTGGAAGCAGAGCGAGGTAATCGTGCTAAGCAAGGGGGAGGATAAAAACCCACTTATTCCGAAGTCATACAGACCCATCTGCCTGTTGAACACAGTAGGGAAGTTGCAGGAGAAGATATTGTGTGAAAGATTACTGAGACACAGAACAGTCATGGGCATGCATCAGCAGCAGTATGGCTTTAGAAGAGGCAGGTCGACAGAGGACGCAATCTGTAGAGCAATGGAACTGATTGACTCGGCAAATGGTAAATACGTCGTAGGAATATTTGTGGACATCTCAGGCGCTTTTGACAACCTCTGGTGGCCGGCGATGTTTGATAGATTAAGAGAGATTCAGTGTCCGGGGCAGCTGTATAGGAGTCTTAAGGACTACTGTCGTAATAGATACTCCACCCTGAGATGTCCAGGAAATAAGGTTCAGAAGCTACTGACGAAGGGATGTCCCCAAGGATCGGTATGTGGCCCGATCTTTTGGGATGTCAGCCTGGAACCAGTATTGTACTTGTTGGAGGGGATGCCAGAGACGCATGGTGTGGTTGCCTTCGCAGACGACCTTCTAATAGTAATAGAAGGGTACTCGAGAAGGAACTTAGAGGGAAAAAGTAACCAGGTGCTTGGAGAGCTTGACACCTGGTGTAAAAGTGTCAAGTTAAAAACGGCACCGGCGAAGACGACCTTCATGCTGTTCAAGGGTAGATTGGCTAGGGATCCGACCATAAAGTTAGGTACGAAATCTATAAGAAGAAGCCATACGGTCAGATACCTGGGAGTTACCCTAGATGAAAACAGGAACTTCAAAGCGCACATGGAGGAAGTGATGGGGAAAACTCTGTCGGTGATGAATAAAATCATAAGTATGGGACAGAGGCGATTTTATCTGCCTATGCGGATAATAAGGACGTACCATCAGATGATCCTTCTCTCTATTGTGAGCTATGGGGCGTGCATCTGGGCTCACAGACTAACCAATGTCCTTCCGGCTAAGGCGATTCAAGGTCTGCAGAGGAACATCTTGTTGAGGCTGACGGGAGCCTACCGGACTGTAGCAACGGATGCATTGAGTGTGGCCCTAGGTGTATGGCCATTGGACCTCCTCATAAAGAAGAAAGCTGTGGCGTACTGGCTAAAAAAGAGTAACCTGGAGAAGGTGAGACTCCTCACCACACCCGATGTGACAACTTCTGGAGAGGCGGAAATAGCCCTGTTGGAGGAGTGGCAGAGACGCTGGGAGAGAAGTGAGACAGGTAGGAGGACTTATCAATTGTTCCCAAATGTGGTTGAGAGACTAGAGAATAAGCACCTCCAGCCATCTCGAGGTCTTGTCCACTTCATCACGGGGAAGGGACCGTACCCGGCATCTCTAAGGAAGCTGGGATTAATAGAGTCGGGGAGTTGCCAATGTGGTGAGGAGGGAACCCCTGAACATGTGGTGCTTGAGTGTGTCCTTACACTAGAAGCAAGGAGGAACTACCAGAGAGAGATCCAGGGAAGATTAGTAGGTGAAATACTGAGGGACCCAATCTATTGGAAATTCTTGGACCAGATTGCACTGGAAGCGTCAGATAGAGCAAAGACTGCTTACATAGACAGACTTAAAGAGGCACAGGGACGAATAAGATGGGACGTTGACACTGACAATGACGAAGAAGATGACAGCGACATGGAGGGCGAGACTGACACGGACACTAGTGCGGTCTCAGCGGGGAGTGAGTAGGGAAAAAGGATTGTTAAAAGGGAATAAGCTGTAACAATCCTTGCCGGGAAAAAAAAATGTGTATGTGCTGGGAGGAGCAAGCGCAAGCCCTGGGAACTGGATTCCAGTACGACTGAGTGTCTGAAGGAACACAGGGGATGCCCTTATGATCCAAAAGACAGTTTTCCAGTCGTATGAACAAAAAGTTAGTGGAATAAGTATGAACTCTGAGGGGTTCCCTGCACCGTATGACCCACCACCTTGGAAACAAGAGAGGTGGATTTTGGTTGATGGGCCCTCAGAGTCAAGATGGAGAAAGGCGGCTGCCTTGCAGCCCTCTGATGCCATCGGGGTGATGGAGTTCCCCGGCAGAAATGGGAATAGAATAATTTAGTAAATTTAGTTTAGCTTAGTTAGTAATTAATATAGATAATTAGGGACGGGGGAACTAGGTAGGGGGTAGATTAGGAAATTCAACTGCCAAGGGTGGAAGGAAGGGTGGAAACAGAAGTATGATGGTAGAAAGTAGGCGGGGCTTCCAACTCTGATAGGGCGCCTCCTCAGGTGGTGAATATGGGGATGCCCACCTCTGCTGAGCGCTTGGCGGACTTGGGAGTGAAATCCCGGGCTTTGTGAAGGGCCCAGCGGGGGAGGGTACCGGGGGCGTAATATACCCGGGGTGTACCAAATTGAGCTAGGGGTAGTTGAATTTCATTTAAGTTAAGAGCCAAAATATGTGTTGAAATTTTAAAAAGAAAATTCATATTGAAATTGTATAAATAAAGTGAAAGTTATGTGAAAAAACGGCCCGGATTTAAAGATTGTAAGATACCGGGCCAGCAAACACTGAATAAATAAAAAAATTTGTTTCTCTAATTTTTCTCCAATTTATTTAATGTATGCTAATGTTAGAAAGTTATATTTTTATATTTATACTATATATCTTGAAATTAGTCCGGGCATACGTATTCACTAGAAAAATGAGTCTTTAAAAACATAATTCTGTATCAGTTGTAGGCTTAGTTATTTTAGATCTACAGATATATATTATGAAACTTCATTATCCACGACATGAATCAAGTTATTACTTTAAACACAATGCATTTACTGGTAATGGTTCTTAATTATTTTGGGGTTTTACGTTTATGGTGCATACTTTTCACACTGTTGTTTGAGATCACCAGATAATTTTCCTTGAACAATTTGTTCTAGTGTTGTTATTTCCTTTTGTAGCTGACTGCATTCTTCCAGCTGTGTTTGAAACGCCGCCACTGTAAGACACAGACCAGGCGGTACCAACACCTGCAAACAAATTGTACGTTGGAAGTAGTTTACTGGAAGAAGAATAACCCCTTAAAGTTATTATTTATAAGTTACTGCACAAATAACTAAAATGTCTTTAAATACATTTAATTTTAATTTATTTGAATAAAATGTGATCTTCTGTTCCAATTATAGGCTTTCTAATTGAAAATTAAATGGCCAGGGGATTGTGCAAAAATTTATACAATTAATGTTAAAGTTGTGTTAGCGTATTTTTCCAGAGTGGTGAAAACAAAAATGACTGTACAGATGAGATCAAGCATAAGATTTTTTTTATAAATATTACAAGATCAAATATATTTTGATTATAATTATAAAGGTAAGAGCCCACTGGGTCGGTACCGCAAGGACCACATATTTTAGGGAGGAGAGGGGCGGGGGGCGGGCCCACTATCCACACTGACGGCACTAATGGTGCTTTTGTGAGTGATATTTCACCATATTATTTAAATATGGAGAGCGATGAAGAATTTGTAGCTATTAGTTGCCTTTTAATTAGAGATGAGAGGAGAAAATGCAGGAAACGACGATTCTGGGTTCACAACATCAACAGGAAAATACTTATGTTTGGCGAATACCCCACATTACTCCCTGATCTGGTTGAAGATGACGCTGAATATTCCGGACCGCACTTGGTAGGTTTTAATTCCCTCACCTGGACTTTCTGTCAAATGGTGGAACGGCGGAGAGTCCGTTTCCGGTAGTACCGAAGTGGTGGGCGCTTACCTTTAAAGTGATTGACCAAAACATACAGTTAAATAAACTAACACATCGCTGACAAGTGATAGGTTCTATTTGGAGG
This sequence comes from Timema douglasi, assembly GCA_901482245.1. NCBI lineage: Eukaryota > Metazoa > Arthropoda > Insecta > Phasmatodea > Timematidae > Timema > Timema douglasi. The sequence continues at coordinate 37,178 of CABEEJ010004870.1, forward strand.
TTTAAATCTTGATATGGAGAAACACGGCTGAATGAAACATAAAGCTAGTGGTCCATAGATGAACACGCGTCGAGATGGATAGATGCCGGACCTATAGTCATTGTGAAGGTTAATCGAACTGAAAATTGCCTTAGTTTCAACATAAATGAAAGAAGTGGAAATGAATTAAACCCCGGGGATGAATACTATCCGTTCCCAGTGTTATTGATGCCAGGTCCTGTGTTGTGTTCTCTTTAGGGTTCGTTGACTGAGTCCATCCCCTCGTGGCGTTTCGCGTCAGCCCAGATGCTCTCCCGATGGGAGGGTGTAAGAAGAAGGGTTCTTCTTGCCTCAGATATACAGTATCCCCATGGCTTTTTTGGTGCTGACTGACAGCTTTAAAAAGTTCCCAGACCAAATTATGTATCCCTACGCTGAATCAGATGATCTGTAAAAACATGTGTTTAGCAGCTGTCCCTTTTGACAGTCAAAATTTAGGTATATACCTAAATTTTGGCTGTCAGAAATCAGCTGTGAGCTGTCAGTCAGAACCAAAGAAACCATGAGGCTACTGTACTCACCCTAAAATGCTACAAGTGCCTCCATGTTGGCAACCCAAGGGAAGATTTAACTCTTGCTCATCTGGACAGTGGTCTCAACCATCTAATCAGGGTGGTTGGGTGGCTTAATCCTTTGTATAATCCTCTGTATCTAATTAGGAGAATGTGAAGTCCCCTACTAAGCGTACATTATGTGGTTGGTAGTGCCTAACGAGTTTCGATCAGAGAAAGTTGGTCAGAACACCTCCACGAGGTCCCCGCCAGGAAACTTAGAGTAAATATTGCGATGAACCCTAGATATACACAAGGTTAAGTTTCTGACTACCTCTTGTTTGTAAGACTAACGTCACACTCAAGGAGGGACCAACTCCTCCATGAGGTGCTCGCTGGGCAACTTAGGGTCAATGATGCAGGAAACCATAGGTATATCTGAGGCTGATTTTCTGACCACCTCTTGGGAAGATAGCATCGCACTCCTAGAGGGACCAACTTCTCCATGAGGTGCTCGCTGGGCAACTTAGGGTCAATGATGCAGGAAACCATAAGTATATCTGAGGCTGATTTTCTGACCACCTCTTGGGAAGCTAGCATCGTACTCCTAGAGAGACCAACTCCTCCATGAGGTGATCGCTGGGCAACTTAGGGTCAATGATGCAGGAAACCATAGGTATATCTGAGGCTGATTTTCTGACTACCTCTTGGGAAGCTAGCATCACACTCCTAGAGGGACCAACTTCTCTATGAGGTGCTCGCTGGGTAGCTTAGGGTCAATGATGCAGGAAACCATAGGTATATCTGAGGCTGATTTCCTGACCACCACTTGGGAAGCTAGCATCGCACTCCTAGAGGGACCAACTTCTCCATGAGGTTCTCGCTGGGCAACTTAGGGTCAATGATGCAGGAAACCATAGGTATATCTGAGGCTGATTTTCTGACTACCTCTTGGGAAGCTAGTATCACACTCCTAGAGGGACAAACTTCTCCATGAGGTGATCGCTGGGCAACTTAGGGTCAATGATGCAGGAAACCATAGGTATATCTGAGGCTGATTTTCTGACCACCTCTTGGGAAGCTAGCATCGCACTCCTAGAGGGACCAACTCCTCCACCAAAGACCGGGAAAAGGCAAAGGGGTTTTCCCGAGGTACTCAGGGGATGACAGGTCCACGAAGTAGCAAGGGTCTGTGTTCCAAAATACTTGCTGCGTGTGCTCGTGCACATGGGTCCGCTCAGAAGGTACGGACACGAGGGTTATGTAGCACTTTGTGACGGAGTGCTAGATTTCTTGGTAATCATCAGGAGTTTCATAGCTCAGGGCCCCAAGAGGCTCGAGTGGAGCCACAGTCTTTAACTTGTATGCCATGGAGCTAAATAATTCCATTCGTAGGGTAAATAGAGCGTCACAATACACTCGTGAGTCTCCCTGATGTCCGTTAGCAGGACTGACCTTTTATCAATTCCACACCTAAAGTTAAATTCTGAATCAGGTAATACAAAAAATGGGAAAGGAATATTATATTATTGAATAAATGTTGAGCTTTACAAAAATTAGATTATCTCCTGAATCTGTTTAGAAAACTATATGTTTACATATATTATATATATATATCCTGCCTGAACGTTGGCTTTTCGTTTGGGTGGCATAATTGATTTCGATAATAAAACAAATAATATGGGATCACAACAATTACAAATTAACAATGAACTCCAATTAGTGAGTTACACAAATATTACAAAGTCAGGGTTTGTCAAGACAACATACAAAATGTCAAATTATTACTTTTTAATTGTTTCTATTTTCATAGTGCAAAATATATACTGTTTTGGGCCTGGAACCTTTTCGGGCTTACGCAGAACAACTTACCTATATACGTACCATCGAAATAGTATGTACTTGTTGAATACTCTTTCGATGATACATACAGTCAGCTTCTGACATGAAAAAAACTTTTTAAACAAAAGAAAATCCCCAAAAGATAAAATAAAAACCCTAGAACCCGATTGCAGCGCCACCTACCGGGTCCTATTGTGAATCAAAACAATTCATGGACAGAAAATGTCATCAAAATCAGTCCAGCCGTTTAGAAGAAGTTCGGTGACATACACAGACCTATATAAATTTAAAACAGTAAATATAACAATACAAAACTTTAGAGTTGGTTTTCTTTTTGTTAATAATGGTATTTGAATAGAAAAATTTATATATTTTTTGGAAGAAAATGTGTTATAAAGTGAGTTTAATTCATTACTTTGATATGGTGGCACCCCCCAATAAATATAATAACTAATATAATTATTGGAGTTGAGGATGTTGTTTGCTGGTTCAACTTAGTGAAAATGCTTACACTAAATACTATTAAATGAATATGTTTAAATTTGCCTTAATAATGGTTCTACAGTTGAGGTATATTTCTACAAATGTTTTTCAAGGATGCACCTATTTAAATACGTTACTTTGGTTATTTATACAATTATTACTTCATAGCCACTAGGTCTGGCTAAGAGTTAGAAACCAAACTCTAACAATTCGAGCGTTAACTTAACCTGTGACGTTTTTAATGTAATACATACTAATGATATAATTATAATTTAGGTGTTAGGGATGGTGCTTTAAAAACAGGTAGAATATATTAATTTTTATGTTTGGATATTTGTAGATTTATTTAGATAATTTGAACCATCGTGTTGTAAAAATTATAATTGTTCTTTTAGCATCAAGTCTTACTACACTTTCGGCTTATACACATATTTTATCAAGGTCTCATAATGTGGAAACTATTTTCCCAAAGTAACATAAATAATTAAACAGAAGAAATTGCTTGGAAAAAAACCTTTTATAAAACAGTAACTCTCCGAATTATCGTCGACAACAGGCCTACATAATTAATATAGTAGTAAAAGAAATAACACATTATTATTATTTTGTGTTTACATAATCAACCATAATCATTTGCAATCAATCAAAAATCAGGATTCTATCGGGATGTGAACCAAGAATGAAAAGCTGTAAGTTCGCTGAGAAAATTGGGTTTTCATTGTAAACTACTATTTTTGCCTTCATCCTGAACCACTAACTTTTAAAAGAGAGTTGTGGTTTGTCTATTACCAGAAACGGGTTTATCAAAGTAAATATGATAAAATATAATATGTTTATTTTAATGTCAATGTTATAGATTGACTGACCTGATCTCGCAATGTTGACAGCAGAGCCAGGGACGATCCTTTGCCTCCAACAATGTTACTGCTCTGACACTCTCTGTCAGTGAAACGCACCACAAGAGGGTGGTCTCTGATCAATGGCTCGAGTAGAAGAGAAGATGGCTTCGGAACCGCCACAGGGCAATCATCTTCATACCTTGTTAATAAGAAGAAACATTTTACATTTTGGAACAAACAAATCATTATTATAAAGGGGAGCACATTTGGCGCAGCTTAACTATTTCATTAAAAATACTAGCTCCTATCTTAGATTATATGATAAATAAATGATAAATACACTTATTTCCATTTCCCACATGTGCTGCGATTAACATTCTCCCCTATGGTAGCGTCACAGACATCGTCACATTGGTATGGACAAGACTGAGTCCTTGTTCTGACCTTGAACAATCATGTCGAGTTTATCAATCATGGATAATGGTCGACTAGAGGTCAAGGGGAAATGACAATATTATTGGAAAGTAAATACTAGTGGGAAATATGGAGGTTGCTGTGAAAAAGTATCTATTTCAAACACCTTGACTCACTATAGGCTATATTTGATTGATTTCAAAATGAGCTAGAAAACTTCCATTACTCTATCAGTGGGAGGGAGAGACTAAATATTATATATGGTTTGATATTATTCACTGGTGAAGATCCTGTTCTGTTGCTTGCGTGTTTCATTCAAGAAAGATATTCAAAGAGAAGTTTGCAAGTTTAAAAAGAAGCCATCCTAAAGGAAAATATTTGTTAAACATATTAGACGATTAAAAATCATATTTTGGTACAAGTGGACTTTGAACAGTGTCTAGAGGCATATGTCCCTCCAGCTGATGCAGATCTTCTCTAGTATTTCGATCAGTTTCTTCTACTTCACTCTATATAATGCCTTTTGCCATTCGATTAAACCAATGTAGACCTCTTCTTAGACTTCGAGCACTATCTCTGAACATACTATATGCGTCCCGATGGCGTTGTACCGTGGCTACAGACTGGCCCGTCACCAACGACAGTTTTCTACTTACCCTATTCACCAGAAAATCCGAAGTCTCGTTCAAGATCAACAATCACGCCACAGAAAGACCTTGGTGTACGTACTACATGAAAACTGGAATAAGAGGTCAGCCACGTATTCGCGTGTTCTCCTGAACTAAGACATTCGTCCGAAGCGCGCATGCGCGTGAGTGCAGTTCTAAATGGATATCAGTGGCTCAGGCGTCCGTTGCTACCCCCCACCGCCCGTTGCTATGCGAGTCTCAACTGCGCTGTGAAAGTGTGGCGCCTTGTGATTGGACGCTAATGACGACATGATGATGTAACTCTTCCCTACCTAGTTTCTCCGCTGGGCAGAATCGAATATAAGCTTGTGACCCATAATGAACATTACTCTTTGATGCTGGTTAGGAATAAGGATTACTTGGGCGCATTGTAGGCCCCTAGGATCGTCTTAAAATGTAAGCTATTGTTATTGACAGAAATTAATCGTTGACCATGAACATTGCGTATGTCAGGTCGAGGTTCGAATCCTGGAGGAGTTTAGCTGGTTTAATGTAAATAAGGGAAATTGATCTTCGACCATGAACTTTGCATATTTCTGGTCATGGTTCGAAGCTTGGAGGAGTTTAGGAGATTTAGTTTAAATAAGGGAAATTATTCTTGGACCATAAACATGGTCAGGGTTCAAATCTTGGAGAAGTTTAGGAAATTCATTTCTAAATAAGAGAAGTTTAACCTTAGCCATACACATTGTAGATTCTAGGTCATGGTTCAAATGCTGGTGGATTTTGAGGAATTTATTGTAAAAGAGGGGAATTAGACTTTGACCTTTATCTTTCTGTATTCAGGTCAGGGTTGGAATCATGGTCATAACAAGTAAATTTATCTGTAGTTATTAAGTGTTAGGTTATTTATATTGTTTACAGTCTGATGACTTTATTTCATTTAGGTTTGTCTACTAGCTCATGGGAAATGCTAACGTTAGGTTATTTATATTGTTTACAGTTAGATGATTTCAATGTTATATGTTTTGACTACTATGTTCGAGACCTATTAAATGTTAGTTTCATGGGAAATATTAACTTACGGTTTTGAGAACTTTATATTCTCATGGGAAGATATATTATTTGTATACCTTTGTAGTTTTTATTAGGGACAATTTCCCTGTTTATGTCAGATAATAATATCCTGTTTTGTATCTTTATTTATGAAGAGAATTACTTTATCATTCATATCTTATTATTGAAATCAATCAAAGTTAGATATACAAAATTGTACAAATTATTCAATGCTGAGTATTATCAAAATAAACGAGCCCTTGGGCTGTATTTGTAAACATTCGCTTGTTCTTGTCTGAACCCAGACTACCTTTTGGTTATGTCCATTAGACTTAGCCATAGCTTCTCTGGTAAGACAAGGCTGTTCTTGGGCTTGCTGAAGTAGGATGACATGGGCCCTCTGTGATTACCCTTTTTTTTGTAATTTAAAACCTCGCTCTCTGTGGTGACTGGTTGGACTTAGGCCATTGGGCTAAGGGACGGTCCCCACAGAGGGCGTAAAGGTTGAGCGTCACTGTCTCTTTTTATGTTTCTGAATTCAAATGTGTATTCATCCATCACACTTTCTATTTTCTGTTCCAGTCACTTGTTGAGTATTCTTATTACGATCTTCCCCACATGAGAGATTAGGCTGATGGTCCCATGGTCATTGTGTTTCTTGGCTTGTTTCTTCTTCTTCTTTAGAGCCATCATGGTAACGGTTTGAAAGTCCTTATAAGTTTTGTCAGAACCATTAATCTGTTGTTTCCCAGGTCCTTTAGAAGGTCAGCAAGTATATCGTCATCTCTAGCAGCTTTCCTTCTTCGCATGTCCTTTATGGCTCTCTCCACTGCACTCTTTAAAATACTGGATCCTTTTTCTTCTTGCTTTACCTTTTCTTCTGCTTAAATCTATAGGCTCCCTGGTACATTTTCCATGTCGTTAAGTGTTTCTGTATGTCTTTCACAAAGCACCAGCTGACTTTATATTCCTATTGTTAGCACACCTTTGTTTTCATTTCCTCCCAGAAATTTTGATTTTTGGTACATGAGGTACCTTCTTAATTGCAGTTAAAAAATATCATAGCATGTCTTTCTATATAGTATTTCTTCACTTTGTCTGTTTCTCTCCATAATTAATTGCTTGAACTCATATATTCTTCTTTGTAGGCATGTTTCCATTTCCTAATTTCGCCCATTGTTAAAAGCATTTATGTTGCTACCCCGAGCTTTAATGTATTCTTAATCCCTTTTCAAACATTGTCATTTAGCACCTTAAAAATATTCTTAACACTATTCCATTTTCCTTTCGCATCTATATTCTATTTTGTCACCTCACTTAACTTTTTTCTCGTGAATTTCTAACAATTCTAGTCCTGGTTCTTAATTTTTCTAAATCCCACCTTAGTTTTCTCCCGCCCATCTTCCTGGCCCTCTTCAGTCTTCTTACCATTTAATCCACCAACAGTTTGTTTTCCGAATCGGTGTCAGCACCTGGCAATATCTTAACAGTCTTCGCTCCATTTCTGAATCGCTGTTTAGCAAGGATGTGGTCTAGTTGGTACCTTTGATGTCTACTGGCCTCTTTCTGTTATAGTTCTGTCTTCCATTTCTTAAACTGGGTGTTTGTCACCACAAGTCATTCCATTAGCAGAGTTCGATGTTGTTTGATGTTGTCTGTTGTTTCTTCTCCCCAGTCCATGGGGTCCTATGATCTTCTGCTCCAGCCCTCCTACGACTACATTGTTCCAATAACTCATGATGACGATAATCACTTTTCCTTTCCCCTCATATTTAATAATTACTTCATTTTAGTCATACATTTCTTATATCTTGACATCATCGGGGAAATGCAGGGATACAGTCAGTATGTATGTGTGTGTGTGTGTGTGTGTGTGTGTGAAGTAAACATATTATTACAATTATTATTATTATTATTATTATATAAATGTATTTAATTTATATAGTTACTAAATATTTCCAGAATTGTTTTCTTTTCTTATTATTAATTGCTATCTCTATCATTTTTAGATAGGTAGACTATTTTGCGTTGTAAAGTCATGTGAATGTGTGTGTGTGTGGAATGATTATTTTTTTGTTTTATCGCTTTCTTTTAGTTCTATCTTCCTCATTTAAAAAAAGTTCTAAATTTACAATAATATATGTGGTCAATTCCATAAAATAACTACGGACGTATTCCTGCGTGACAAGTTTTTTTGAAAATGTTCCCCACAGAGCTCTGCAGCCGATAATTCTTTGGAAAAACTGGCTTATAGATGGACAATACAGTGTTCTGTTGAGGAATGCCTCATCCCTGTGTCATTGTTGAATGAGGTAGCATACCCCTCTCTGGTCCATCGTGCTCATATAAACCACCTGTAGAGGGTGTATGAGTAGTTTTTTCTTGTCATGATAATAATATGTGGTTGTGTAATGCTGATTAGCGATGTTAAGTTTTTTAACCAGTTTTCGCACTAAACTTATTCAAGAGCGCCTTCTCCTCCCCTCCCCCTTCCCCCACCGCTCTCCCACCGGAGGTTTGCGTAACGCCTGGTATAGCATTTCAAAGTATCAATAGTTGTCTCCCCACCAAGACTTTCTATGTCGTCTGTTGACTAATTTAGTTGTAAAAATCGCTACCAGAAACTTGAGTTTCACTTGTTCAACGTTGCAGAAGCGTTTGCGTGTATCTGCTCTACTTATAACAAGAGATGTCAACGTTTACGCTGTGGATGGACGGCGTCTTTAGGCGTAACATGCTCGAGACGCTCTCACCACTGTCTGTGGTGTGCCCGCGCCCAGAGTTTGGTCACTTACACTGAACTCTCGAACAAGGTTGTTTGGGTGTGTCCGTCCACTCTATCAACATGAGTTAACGTTTGCATAGTAGAAGCGTCCATAGTTTTCCAATACTATAATCTTCTGGGCCAACGCCAGGTGTTACATTGGATCATCGCACCCACCATTTTCTCCTTCTTTTGTCTCTCCCTGCCCTCCTTTGCATTTCCCTCGATCTGTCTCTGGGATCACGTGGTGATTTTCTTGGACTATATAATTGACATGTTTCGTATCTGCTGTTACCTCATTATTCCACAGGCCTCGGCGTAGGTAAGCAGCGCTATCTGCAGTAAATTTGTTTTGCATAAATTCAAAATTATCTTTCGGCTTAAATATATGTCCACACATTTTACAAAATTATATTTTTGTCTTGACTAACATTTATTTAATTGTTGGTGGCAAATATAGAATGGACTGTTGTAAGCGTGTTTATTTATGAGGTCACTTTGAGAGCTTAAAATTTAGTCTGTTTGTCCTATTGTCACTAGATGGTGTTGTTTAATGGATGTGTAAATTAACTAATCCCTAGACAACTAGATGGCATGACCAAATACTCATATCTCCAGACCACAAGATGGCATAGTCATATGTCTACCTGTGCATTACTCAGCCTCTTGGACAAATATTTGTTGTAAATGTAAAGCTATAACTTTAAGTATTGATATAACGCCTGCTGTGCTTTTCTAATATGAATATTTCTAGCATAATTCTAATTGAATAATGTGTCTACATTAGTTTGTTATTCTATGAGTCTGTAGTTTCTTCTTGATGGACTTAAATGTCGTCTGGGACTTGATACGTGCAGTGAATAAGTAAATATTGGATCCCATTCTGTAAGAGATGTATAACTTGGGCTCTAGATTTAGCTAGATCTGGGCCAATGCCCAATCCCTGCTTCTACATTCTCTGTTCTTGTATTTCTGTACTTATCAATTAACTTGTATCTTATTTAATAAATGTAAAATTTGCTACCCGTTGCTTTTTTATTATCTTTTAGGGATAATTAGGGCTTCGGGTGACACTGTTTGTACTATTAATTTAATTGTAAATATTATTATTATAGTTATAAATACGTGGGTAAATTATAATAAACTAGTTCATGTTTACAAATTATTGAAAAGTAAATGCTAGCGCTAGAGAGCAGTGGTGCCAATTACCTGTACCAAAAGTGCGCCACTCCAACTCCATCACCTTGATTGATGCCGCATTGAAATGGTCGCAGATGTACCTTGTAGTTCCAAGGCCATCCACCGTAAAGAACAGCGCTGTCACTGGCTGGCATACGGACCGTCACCATGTAAGGTTTCCCTCCGGCTAGAACCAGAGGACAATCCACTCTCATTCACAGATAAATCAGAATCAAATAATAACCATGAAGATATCACCGTATTTGTTATAATGGTACTGCTGGTACTAATGCTACTACTACGTTCACAACTTGTATTTTCACCAAAGTTACAATTACCAGGCTACTACTATACAACCAGGGAGTCGAACTGAAATCTTTTTTGGTTCTGATTCTTATTCCTGTTTTCAAAATAAATATGTTAATGTTATGGTTCGAGTTCCAGTTGGAGAAAAATAAAAGTCCCTGTTCGTTTTGGTTCTCAATTAGGTTTCGGTTATGGTTCTGGTTCTTTAAAGTTATATTACCATTGTAAAATTCATCAATAGAAAGGAAGGAAGGATAGTTATAAGAAATAAAAGTTATTTATATAAAAAATACAAATGCCCCATTAGTTTTTAATGTGTGACCATTAGTTTTTAATGCGTTCCCCAGGGTTTTGGACGGGAGTTTATGGGAGAGCGTGCAGTATCGGGCGTAGGCCACTCCTCCCGCGACGTGTTGGTAATTCTGTTTATTCTAGGCAGTGGGAGGCAGAAAGTCCAACCCGGGACATTGCCCACCCCACGGGGCAGGGAATATAATTAAACAGCCAGTGTCTGGTACTAGCCCCCCGGAATCCACAGATTGAGAGCAGTGGAGCACATAATGTTGTCAATTAGGAGCCTGATTACTAATGAGTGAAGAAACTATTGAGACCACGATCTTGGCAGGAGGATATCAACACGTGGCAGTATCACGCCTTGGTGGTAGAGCACACATATAATTGAATAGACCCTTCTCTCCTTTTTACAAGTTAGAAGATAACATTTACGGTTATTTTACCAGGGCCCCAGGCCCTTCATTACTCGGTGATTATTGTACTGAACCTGTTCAGTCAGGAAAATACTTGCTAGCTCACTAATTATCGCACAACGTATACATCCTGAAAACACGGGTATTTGTGGTAATGCTACCATCATACACCTGGTACAGTCAGCACACTAAATGTAGCCTCAACGACCAGTACAGTCGGAAAACAAAAAGTAGCCTCAACGCCCGACCTCCACCACCACAACTAGATGATATACAAGCACCCTTTCTGGCTAAACGTCTATATATAAATTATGATGGTGTGATAGGGAGGATTAAAAAATGTTTCAGCATTTTACCTGTGGAGTGGTAGACACTTAGTCAATAATTTTAACGTATTATGTTTGAAAGAGGGACAGGACTAAAGTGAGCCAAGACTCTTGCACTGAGCTAGTCATGACCGTACACAACGATGATCAAGACACATTTGACCAATTAACGGTACATTATATCTAATTTATTAACAAAGCTAAGTTAAAATTTATTATTCACCAATAAGCTACAAAAAATATGTAGGCTACATCTGGATGATATTTTGTATAAAAACCCTCGCAATTTTAAAATTTCCTTATTCTACTTCTGACCTTCAATCGTAAGAAGATAAAAAAAATTAACTTCAATCGCGCGACAACAGGAGGTCTGCCTGACGCCCTAAACGAAGGTATTGTGGACAACATTATTTATGTTATAAAGTGTTATACATTTATAACTACTGACCTTCTAACATTTAGATTATGAATTTAGCTATGACTTTCATTTATTTTTGGTCAGTGTTACTAAAATTATAGACAATTTTTAAATAATGATGAATCATATTAACAGTGACTTTATTGTATTTATTTAATAATTAAATTTATTAAATAAAAAATTCTAACGGTGACTTTCTTACATTTAAACCGTATAGCTATTTTAAATAATGAATAATAATCTAAACAGTGGCTTTATTTAATAATTAAGTTTTTATACCCATTATTCAAATAATAATCAGGAGTAATATTAATATTGAACGCTTTATTGACTGACTGTATGCAATACAACTGTTATGTATCTTTCGACCAATATCTTCTACAGTGTATGTTTTATAAGGATTTACTGAAAACTGGTCTGGAGGGGAAGAGGGGCTTCCACCAGAGCCATGTTGGAGAGCTTCACAGAGGATGGAGTTTATTTGGCCAAAACAGCTGCATCATATGACAAGATTTGTAACTAAACTGTTTGTTCAGGCAGATAGGGTATATTATTGTGACCCTCCTCGAATAGGAACCTCCGAAATATTTTGTTTCCAGTGGTGGAGGGGTGAAATTCATTTAAAGTTAGTTTTAGGGCTGTGTACAAATAACCCTGTGACTAGATAATGTATAATGGGTGGGTTGAAGAGTGTAACAAGTTTATATTCCCCCAGAGTTATTTGGTCAAACTACTGACATGTATACAATGAGCCATATATCTCAGAACATTGTGAGTTCAGCGGAGTGATACCCGCCACCCGTCCCACACAATATCAGCACGACACGGCCGATCCGCAGCAGCAGCCACTACAATGACGACATCTATAGGGATTTGGATGATATTTACAGTGCTCTATGTAAGTAGTGTTATGGAAAATACACTAAGCATGAAACCTGCAAGTTACAGCAGTGGAACTAATTTGACTAAATTATACTTTTACACTCTATGTGCGTTAAAGTTAATGACTGCATTCAATAGGTTTGTTTTCCCCTCTAACCCTATCACTAGCGATGGGTTTCTGAATCTAATACCATCCACGGTGACAGCTATAGTGGGATTTTGGTAGGACGGATAGTATTAACGTCAAATTATGTGATATACAACTTTTATGTCGAATGCAAACGAAAGTTTGTATTTTCTAAACTGACAGAGTCACACAATTTTACATATTCATACGTCAAGTCATGGGATCTGAATCTGGCACCTTTATAGATATTATCATTTCCTATAAAATAATACAACTAGTATAGTAAAACGCTACCAATGTTACACAATATCAGCCTATAAGAGATAGCTTGCACAATTGTATTATACTATACATACCTGTGAAAAATTATCAAACACGCAAATTCAAAATTATTTTGTACAAATAACTCAGCAAATTCAAAATAATTCTAGATTAGTTTACGAATAATGTATTTAAGAGTGTTTATTGTGATTAACAAGAGGTTATTTCCAGCACGGCGACCCACCACCAGGACCCCCACCACCTCTAATAGCCAGAGATGAATATGAGCGGGTGACCAGAGTCATTCACATCCTAGCGGAGGATTTGGCAGCAGCCGGCCCTCATCAACATCCCCACCCAGAATTAATAGCCTGGTAAATCAGGTTAGTGGAGGGTCGTCTCAAGGTATCTCTCGTCGTAACGTTGAGGAAAGAATTAAACAATTAAATCTGTTTTTTTATATCAGGCGTGAATTGATCATACGATTGTGGACGCCAGAGAGCTATCGTGACGCTCAAACCTGACTCGAAGAGCAAATCAATGCTTTGCTAGGGCGTCTCCAGAATCACGGGGTTAGAGAGGAGGATCACGCAGGTCAGCTATTAGACAGCACAGACTCCTCGCAAGACATGTATTTGTATCATTCAGAAGAGCAGATCAGCTTGACCAGCAGGCTGTGCTCTCTAATGTAGAACGAGTGTTACAAAGCAATGATTCGTTCCTCACTTCGTCCCCTCTGTATATCAAGTTACACCACTTTAAAGAGTCGTGTGGGATGGATAGTCATACATGTGATATACTCTCTTCCGCTAGCACATATAGCAGTAACAACCAAGTAACCACATACTTTGCCTTGCCCATGCATTGGTTGTCACTAAAGCTATATGTGACATTAAAAGAGATCAAGGAAGCATGCACGTGATCACCTTAAAGCATATAATAATGGGTCGTCCTATTCAAAAGCTCAAAGTAGAGGAAGTATGCCATGATGCCCATGGGAATATTTGAAAGGTGGACTAATTTAACTGAAACATTTACAAACTTACCTCTCAGATTACAAAACCATGGAATTCCGGGAAGGTTAGGGAAGGCAAGTCCTATATGAGGGGCCTAACCCTTGGAACATTTCTTTAAGTGCTACCTGGATTTGTATTTTCACAATGATAATCAAAACCATTTTGATGTCATAACATCTTTGACAGCTGCATTTAAGTACGGTTACTTTTGCCGTGAGTATCCTGTGCTATTTTATCATAAGAACGAGCACAAATGCGAATCCGCGTGCAAAAAGTGATATGCTAAAACGGTCTGCAGTGGAGGAAGAACTTTGACCTGTAAAAACTGTTGGCAATGGTTCACAAACTAGACATGTTTTGATAACCATAAACGTCCCGGTGTTTGCAGAGGTCACATGTCGGTCTGTGATGTCAAAAATGTGTGTGAGGTCTGTGGGCAAATTTTCAGTTTGGAAAGAGCAGAATTTTCACACAGGTGTTAGGAGGCTTTGTTGTGCCTGACTGTTCCGTCAGCCCTTGTATCTTTCCTCCACACTTGCACAGGCCTCGTCCCCCACCCTCTCTACTGCCTGGACCACTCCACAGTCCATGTTCTCTAAGCCGGCCGTGACAAGTTTCCCATTGTACTCAGCGCCCATGGAAACTCTTTTTAAAGTTTCCTGGCAAAGCATCGTGTCGATCTAATTTTGTTGGGATAAACCCACTTGCGCTCCGCAATGAGGTTCTCGTTAGCAGAGTTCATCTGCCATCGGAGTGACCGAGCGGGGGATGTGGGAAGGGGCAGGACGGCGGTCCTGGTCTGGAGGGGCCTTGACCATCACGTCATCTCACTTCCTCCCCTCCAACACATTGAAGCATCGGCTATCCAAACTGGTGACCTCGACCGGCCCAGTGCATCTAGTTTTCATCTACTTCCCTCCCTACCGCCGGTCCGACCGGAATACGGGGGCTGACATGGAGGTGCTGCTTCGAGGTACGACGCCTGTTTTAATCGGTGGTGATTTCAATGCTAAGCACCCTTCATGGGGCTCTAGGATTATGTGCGCTCATGGTGGATTGATCCGCGACGTCATAGATCTACACGGTCTGGTGGCTTCCGGCCCTCCCACCCCTACCCACTTTCCTCTCAATCTCATTGGTTTCCCGGACCTCCTAGACTTCGTTGTCTCCAGAGGGATCGGAAGGCGGTTAGTGCTGAAGTCTCTAGCTGAGCTAGACTCGGATCACAACCCCGTTCTTGTGAATCTGGGACGCGCGGTGTCCTTCATAGACCCCCCGAAAAATCCAACCTAAAGCGCACTGACTGGGACAGGTCTACGATTGTATTGAGAGGGAGGTTGGGACCCACCCCTACATTTCAAACAGCAGCGGAAATCGATCGCGGTGCGGAGCTCATAACTTCCGCCATCAAGGGGTTGCTCGAAACTTCGACGCCGAGGCACCGTTCTAAGAGGGCGCCACAGGCTTCTTTTCCCGATTCTATCCTCAGGCACACCTGGGAGAAAAATCGGCCAAGGAAGGCTAGGCGAATCTCGAGGGACCCGGTAGACAAGGCCAACTGGAGCCGAAAAGTTCATGCGGTTCGGGAGATGGTCCGAGAATACCGGAACAGTTTATGGGAGGACAAGATTGAGAGCCTGTGCGTGCAGGACAGGTCCCTGTGGCAAATGACGAGGAACTTGATGCGGGTCCCCGCACCAAGGCCGCCTATTGCGGGTCACAGCAGTGTGGCCAACTCCAACCAGGAGAAGACCGATGCTCTCGCTGAGCACTTAGAGGCGCAATTTGTACCGACTGACAACCCGTCAAACCAGGTGCACGTTGCGCACGTAGCTCAGGTCATATGTGTGGTCTCGTACAGACCCTTGGATGAACCTGAACCCATGGAGGTGACAGAAATGTCGTGGTTGATAGCCGCTCTAAGACTAAACAAGGCCCCCGGGCCGACGGTATCAGTAACGCGGTCCTCAGAAAGCTGCCCTTGGAGGCGATTAACTTCCTCATGAAGTTATTCAACGCCATTCTGTTCCTGAGGCACTCCCCCAAGCTTTGGAAGCACACCAACGTCCTCTGCTTCCATAAGCCAGGTAAGGACCCGGCACTAGCTTAGTCCTACCGACCGATCAGCTTGCTCGACTGTCTGGGAAAGTTGTTCGATAGACTACTACTGACGAGACTAACCCGACATGTTCGCGAGGCGGGCATCTTGTTCGACGAGCAGTTCGGCTTTCGGGCTGGACACGCTACGTCTCACCAACTCCTCCGGCTCGTGGAGCAGGTCATGAAGAACTTAAACATCAACAGGCTGACTGGTACTGTCTTTCTCGACGTGGCAAAGGCCTTCGACTGTGTTTGGCGCGAAGGTCTCCTTTTCAAACTCCTCTCCCTGAACCTGCCCTTCTACCTAGTTAAGGTTGTTCAATCTAATCTTTCCCACCGCACCTTCTCCACTACCTTTGGGAACGCCACCTACCAAGTTAGAAACATCTGGGCTGAAGTTCCGCAGGTTTCCATGGTGGGCCCAGTGCTCTTCAGTCTCTATGTGAACGACATTCCAAAATCCCCAAACACCAAGTTGTCACTGTATGCGGACGACACGGCTCTAGTAGTGGAGTTGTAGTGAGGGCAGCTAGTGGAGAGGCGACTCCATACGCACCTGACGCAGTTGGAGGGGTGTCTGACCACTTGAAGGACAAGTATTAAGGTGGAGAAAAGCACTGAAGTGCTCTTCTCATGGAAAAGAAAGTACTACAGGCCGGCCCCACTCCAGCTGTTCGGAGAATAGATCAGGTGGGCAGACAGTGTTAAGTAACTGAGACTTACGCTGGACACCAAACTGACCTGGAGACAATACTGTAACGAGAGACCCAACAAGACGAGGCAAAGGCTGGGAATCCTAGGCCCACTGCTTAACAGGCGTAGCGCCCTGTCCACAAGGAACGGTCTGACGCTGTACAAGCAGCTGCTCAGACCGATCCTCGACTATACGTGTCCCACTTGGGGCCACCTTGCTGACACGTATATGAGGAGGATGCAGGCGTTCCAGGGCGTGTGTCTGAGGATCATTGTGGGCGCACCTTGGTATGTCCGGAATGAGACTCTGCATCACGACCTGGATATGGCTACCATCAAGGACCACTTCCGGGGACTGGCGCAGTCTTTCTACGCCAGACTTCCCGGTGCCACCAATCCTCTTATCCAGTAGTTTGGGAGCTACGTCATCGACCCTGGTGGGTGCCATCAACGTCCCAAATCCCTGCTCGGATAAGCGAGATGTGTCATCAGTGGTTTGGGATGCTCTCACCCAGCCCCCCATAGAGTAGTGTCTCCGCACGTAACTCTAAAACCCTTATTCAGTTTCCCAAAAACTCTTTCCCGCCCACTATTACTAATAATATGTTTCTCTGTTTTCTCTATCCCAGAACTACGCGAAACGCGACAAACCGTATTTTTATTTGCGAGACACACGGTGTGACCAATTGGTCGGTACGTGTTGAAACTTGCTCTGGTGCTCCCCTTCAGGGAGCATCAGAGCATCCCATTTGTCTTCGGACTTTGGATTCGGAAACTCCTCTCTATATTGGCTCACTTGGCGGCCACTATTACTCACGTTTTCCCGCGCCAATAGAAAGCTACCTTTTCTCCCCTCGTGAAAGACCAGGCAGCAATGGAGTGTATTTAACACGGTGATTCCTCGGTCAGAGCCAGTTGGAGAGTGGTGACCCAACCCTTGTGAACTATCTATACGAAAGAGTTTAATTAATTGTCGTGTTTCGTAAAACGCAATTTTGTCTTAACTCACTCTCGTTTCTCCGTCATTATTTACCTCCCACCGCGACTATCGTTGCCGGGACTCCATCCTACCTCCCACCGCAACTGACGTTGCTGGGAATCCATCCTTACGCCCACCACGACACCCGTGTTGCCTGAACTTCTTCCTTCTACCTCTCCACCCTTCCCATTGGCTTGTCCTTGTCACCGGCAATTCAACGGGATAATCTACACCTGCCACTCCAGCAAAGCCACCAACAGAAGACCCTGAAGAAAACGTCCCCGGCCAAACAATACTCCACCCGAGAGCCCATTTTCTAATACCCCGACAGTAACACCCGGATACCCGGACGTCCGCACTCTACTCCAACATCTCCAAGTGTACCTACGCCAGAGTTATCTAGTTCCTCTCCTCATCTTCTCCTTTCACCAACCACCTGACCACCTACTCCAATTTCCCCTCTAAGCCCTGAGGGCTTTCATTTGCATAACCTAGCAACCCTATAACTTGCCTACGTTTTATCCCCCATCTCCCTTACTTACCCTCACGCACTAGACCCGCGAGACCAGTGACTAACAGCGTACGTCACCCGGAGACTGCATTTTGACTAGACGTAACCAGTTACCCCTGAAGCCACAGCGAGGGGTAAAACCTTTTGTAGGGTATGTGAGACATATCGTCCTTTTGGTAATTTCTGCTACATGAAGCAGGCCCCATCCAATCCATCACTGGAAAAGAGCAATTACTTGTTCGTATGCTATGATTTCAAATGCAGACAAGAAACTCTTCTTCAAGGTGCGGTCAACACGTACTTGCACGAACCTAGCCTCTGTGTCACGCATACGTGTTGCAAGGCCTGCGTTTATATAGATGTAAATGACCATTATTGCACAGAATGTGGGGGTGAAGAGATTCGCATATTCAAGAGTGATGTCACAATGGCCCAATTTTTTCGGATTTCTTGAGCAAATTGAAACAACAAAATTTAAGGACATCACCCATTTAACCCAAAATGACAAGGGCTATGATGGAAATTTTATTTTAAAATATATGATGGAGGTAAAAAAAATAATTGACTACAGAGCTCATAATGAATGGTGGAAAAATCAAGTTTATGCTTTACAGACCTCTCTACTTTATTGACTCGCTGATCTTTCTCCCGATGGCGTTGTCCAAGATGCCCAAAACATTCGGCTTGGACGAGTCCTTGCCCACGGAACATTTCCCCCATTTTTTCAATAAAAAAGAAATCACGGAGTATAGCGGTCCCTTGCCATCAAAGGAGGACTTTGTCCTCGGTAAGATGTCGGTTGAAGGAAAGGAGCAATTTGAGAAGTGGTAGGACGCGCTGGTAAAGGAAATTATGTATTTGATTTTAACCGTGAGATGGAACTGTATTGTGAGAAAGATGTAGAGATCCTATAGAAGGCCTGCATAAAGTTTAGAGATGTGTTTATGGAAAAAGCAAAGGTGGATCCTTTCAGAGAGGCGTGTACAATCGTGGGAAAGGCCGTGTTGGTTTACCACCGAAGTCACCCTAAGGAGAATGTCATATGTAGCCTTAACTTCGCCATTAAAGTCGATTATTATTATTATTATATGTATCATCCCTAATAGTGGCTTCCCGGTGTGCAGACAGATTGTCGAACGTCGCAGTACAATGGCTCTGCTGGGAGGCCCATCAACGCGGTGTCTCTATACTTCATGCGGGCAACGGCCGTGAGGAATATATTTTAGGGCGACGTGTAGACGGCGTTGGGCGTTGTTAAAGCTGGAGATGCCACCACCGTGTTCCAGTTCTGGGGCTATTATTTGCATGGGTGCCCTCTCTGCTATCCTGACAGGACCACCCATATAAAAAAACAGTCGTCACGAAACCATGGAAACGCGCTATGAAGCTTCCATGGCATGAGTGGAAAATTTTAAGAATGCTGGCTATACTGTCGTAGAAAAGTGGGAGTATACTTTTAATGAGATGAAACGCACAAACAAGGACTTAAAATAATTTATATTCCAGCATGAGGTGTACAGCAAGTAGCCCCTCAGTTCCAAGGACACATTCTTTGGCGGGCGTACAAATTGTATCAAGCTCTTCCACGAATCAGACCTTTCTTGTGGAGAGAAGATCAAGAACTTGGATGAGTGTTCACTGTATTCTTACGTTCGTAATTACAAAAGATTTCCCATCGGCCACCCCAAAATTCACTTGGAACCAAATTGTCCTTCTATTGATCAAGTAGAAGGCATAGCCAAAGCTACCATGACGCCTTTACGGGATTTATTCATGCCCGTATTGCCTACACGGATGCACGACAAGTTAATGTTCAACTTGTGCAGTAAATGCGGGGAGCATAAAAATCAAGACGCATATCAGCATAATGACAAGAAATATCGTTGGTTGACAGGCGTCTGGGTGATTGACGAGATCCGGAAAGCCGTTAAGAAAGGCTACACCGTTGAAGCAGTACACGAAGAGTGGGAGTACAATGTATTTGTTTACGACCGTCAGACACGTTCTGGAGGAATGTTTCACAGGTACATTGATACTTTTTTGAAAATTAAACAAGAAGCCAACGGAGGGCTAGAGTGGTGTACCTCCAAAATTATCATTTAGCTTATATTCAAAATTATGAGGAAAAGGAAGGGGTAAAATTATATTTCGATTTTGTTTGTAAAAACCCTGGTCTCCGCACTCTGGCTAAACTATTTTTAAATTCATTATGGGGGAAGTTCGGGCAAAGACCAGATTTACCTCACGTAGCCGTTGTTAATGACTATCAGGGCATCCACAAGTACCTGACGGATCCGTACATCACCGTGGACAGCGTCATTGATGTAAATGATGAGGTTATGTTCCT
>CABEEJ010004871.1:0-32523 GCA_901482245.1 Timema douglasi
TGGAGAGTATTCCTCTTTAACCCCATAATGAAAGGTGTCTTCAAACCTAGTCCTCTTTGAGAAAAGTCACCGCACGCCACTGTATAGGAGACTTATTTCTCAGTAATAGAATTGAAAAAAGTCCTCTTTATTTTCGATCATATATACAATCGTATTCATTGGTGGTAAAATTTTCATCCGCTGTGTATACTGGGGGTGGAAGAGGTTGCCCTCACCCCCTTATTTTTCCTTTTGGCCCAGAGCCATGGAGGCTGAGCGTGTGATAGGGATGGGGGCCAGTCACCCCCACCCCTCCCTCTTTCTTTGTCACCTTATTCACCAACGGTCAAATCGAGGGCTGCATTTCTTCCAGTTGTCTCCGAAATCTCTGGGACGGTATCACTGTGATAATTTATGCTGCCATTATATGATCATATTACCCACCTGGGGGTGCCGATGAGAGGAGATTTCACCTAACGTAAGTGAAGCTAGCCAAGGATAGACTGAAGGTAATTTATAGATTAGTTGGAGAACAGTGACGTAGTGTTTTAGGTACCAGCTATAAACTTTATTTAGATAGGGAAAAATCCTAAGAGGCGAAGAAATAAAACTTTAATTGGCGCAAAACGTGGTGGCTTCTATGTAAATGGTGGAGCTGAAGTTTTTTTTTGCATTATTATTTACTATCGCTTTGAGTTGTAAAAAAATTTGCCATGTGATATTTACAATATGTCACCAGTACCTCCATTAGGCTAAGGCCAAGCTATGTAATATATAATGTCAATTTGTCGCATTTTTCAACCAAAACCTACAGGAAACTAATAAGAAGCTGATATCAGAATTGAACTTATCATTGAAGGCTAGTACTGAAAGATTAATTTCGGAGTTAAAGAAGTCCAACGACGATGTAGTGGAGAGACTAGAGTGATCTGTGTTTCAACCCTGATCATTTAAGGGGAAAGATCCGTAGCACCTCTCAGTAGCGTACTGAGACACTCACTGAATCCAATCTAGCACCACAGTTTAGTCCCCAGTGCATATAATAGAAGGTAGAGAGGTTTTTGGCTTACAAGGGGAAACTTTGATTCCGGAGAGTGAGGCAATGGAAGAGAGAGTCATTGAAAATTCAAAGGGTTCACAGGTTAATCACCAGACCATAGAAGATAAGGTAGAGGACCATGGCTCACAAGGGAAAACTTTGATTCCGGAGAGTAAGGTCACAGAAGAGAGAGTCGTTAATCCGGTGTTTCAAGGGGGTACATGATCCCTGATGGTAAAGGAGCAATATGAGGTAGTGCAACCAAGGTTCAATCCCATTGATCTGTGAGATAGGAGGAAAGCAGCTCTAACGGTTGTAATTTTAGGTCCAATACTAACGAGAAGGCAGACAGACTGATTTAAAGGAAAGGGTGTGTACCCTGACTACCCTCAGGTTTACTATGTCTAGAGGCAAGAAAAAGCAACTATCAGGGCTTATATCTGGCACTAAGGGGATGTTGTCAGCTGATATGCAGAGAAGAGACTCCATACAACACGAAGTACACAGTATAGTTTCAGAACAGGCTACAGTCTACTTGACCAAGTTTCTTGTGAATTACCTCATCAATGAAGTGAAACCAGGTGCTATCTCCATAGTAGAGAAGTTCAATCATACCTTCTGATTTGTGAGGATGAGATGAGCATCGATCTCCATCAAAGTCACTGGGAGGTGTTAGTGTCAATTGAAATTGAAACAAAACAGTTCCTCGTAGTTATTTGTTAACCTTTGTAGAGTCCTCGTGATTACTGTGTGGGGGAATAATCCATTGATATCCTCACCATCCAGCTGAGATTCCAACTATTGAGCCGGGCGTAAGCCAGTTTGAGGGGGGGGGGGGGGGAANTTCAGCACAAACGCTTAAATATTAAAACCACTTGTTTGGGGTAGACACGTATTTATTACTGCTCGCAGGGTGTTTTATAAAACACACCCTCCGTGCTTTTCCGAGGGTCTAAATGAATGCATCGACCATTAGCACACTACGTATGAACTTTCAATAATAGTTAAATTGAAACGGTAAATAAAGTATAGCCAAAACTAGTGTATCAACGCTCCTTTTGATTTTATAAATACGTGGTTGTGAGAGAGGGGGTCCACGCACAAACACACTCATGCACACACGCCCGAAGAAAGGGGAAAGGGCTGGGGGCTAAATCCTTCTTCAGTAGAAGTCAAAGTATTGCTCCAAATCCAACTTCGTGGTTCTCTAGGGCCATACCACGTCCATCCAATAATAGACTTAAAATATCCAACCAGCTATGCCGTTACAATACTCTCTAGTGGTACAATCTATCATCATAACATGTTATATAATAAGAACTAATGCAATGGCCACACTTACCAAGAGCTCATCTTAAAGAGTATAACATGGTAGGATGGAAGATGGTCAATTGACTTAATTTGACGACATTCTATTTTAAAATAAATCAAACATATATACCTCCCATAAGCCCATAATACAAGTATCTATAAAATATTAGACTAGCTACCTAATTATAATATCTCTCTTAAACTAAACTGCTCTAGTTAAATTTGCTACCTGGGCTGGTAGAGAAGGGGGTTGACTGGTATGTGGGTAGCCCCCCCCCCTATAACCTACCCCCTTCAAATAGAAACGGTACCATTTCCCCCCACCAAGATGGCAGCACCAGAGGGTATTACTGTGATTCTTTATGCTGCCATTAAATGGTCACTTACAAGAAATGTGGGAAAATATTTCGGTGACGTACTTTTGTAAGTACAGCAATGAACTTTCAAGTTCCTAATTCCATAGAGTAGGTAAATATATACTGGCATTTAGTTGGCTAAAGCTTCTCCTCACATTCTCATTTCCTGACACCAGAACTGTCTATTCTTAAGTCTATGCATAGCGCATAAAAAAATATAAATCAATTTTATGTGTTGGGCACTAGTCACAATGTATCAATTATGAATGCCATTGCTTAAAATATTGATGTGTTTCAATTACTTTCATAGTATGTGCTAAGCACTATTCGCTGTTTGTAATGCATTACACATCAAAATAAAAATCTTATTTTATGCATGAATATAAGCTTAACCTAGTCGTATAATATTCAACAACTAGTGCTTAATGGTCTTTTTTTGTATAAGTAGGTACATTTTATTTTTACAACACTTTGTAAACGAACAGGACTATATGTTTAGTTGGTACCAAAATTTTTACCTGAAATATTCTCACTATAAACATTGAGCTCCTAAAAGTCATTGGATAAAAACTAAAAGTAAACAAAGTTAGACTGGATACGATGAATACAAACTTGTTCATATATTTTTATTATAACTACGGATGATGGTATTAAAATAAATATGATGATATAATTTACAAATCATACACTTATATTATTATATAAGGTGAGATTTAAAAAATATATATTAGTTTTATAAACTGTTTATCAACACTGATGGTAAAAGTTTCCC
This sequence comes from Timema douglasi, assembly GCA_901482245.1. Taxonomy (NCBI): domain Eukaryota; kingdom Metazoa; phylum Arthropoda; class Insecta; order Phasmatodea; family Timematidae; genus Timema; species Timema douglasi. Next base: position 3,458 of record CABEEJ010004871.1, read on the forward strand.
AAGTTTTTATGATTGGGTATTAATAATATTTTAAAAGATCTCTAACTTTATCTTATTTGTCCATAATTTAGGTCAACTGGTTTCATAAACTTATAAATACGGTTGCTTTGTTAGATATTGGACTATATTTGATAATTAGGGCTAATAATATAGAAGTTAGGATCCTAAATCTATACTTTTGTATTCATATAATGGGGATGGGGCTACTTTACTGCTGTCACTTTTGACAAAGTGTTTGCGTCTTATGGACCAGGACACTAAGGTCCACCATTGCCTGAGATTCTTATCCAGAATTACTTGTAGGTGAGCAAAAGGCTCATTAGCATGTGGCAAACCACCCAATGCCATAATCGGAAGAACATCCGGTGCCATTAATGGTAAACCATCACCCCCATCCATAGGCTTTAACTCACTGCAGATGTACCCTTGGTTGTTCGAGCCACCAACTCGTGTCACTCAGTGACCCAGGCCCTTCATTGGGTATCTCAGGAACCCCCAACCCACTCGCCACATCCTGGCTCCAGAGGTGAGGAGCTGGCTGCTTCATATGTAGCGGCCAGAATTATGAAAGAAGTCAGAAACTTGGCCTTCAGGGATTGCCAAGGTTTCCCAAGGCTTTACCCTAAACTGCTCAACGGGGAACTCATGACAGGCAGTTCCTGGCCAAAACCAAGTACATACTAACAACCGCTTAGTATAGGCTTATGGTGGATGGAGGCCTTCACCACAAATAAGACCTTCCAAGGGCTTAGCCATACACCCAAAAGGACAGACTTTGCCTGGAGGCTGCCAACATGGAGGCACCTTGTACGAATTTGATTGACTCCGGCTCTGACAGCGTGGTCTACCCATACCCATCCATTGGGTGAGCCTTGAAGGTCAAATGCAGATGCCACGAGGGATCAGTATATCCGTTCCCAATGATAAATCCAGCAACTGCATTGTACTACCCAATGTCACTTTTGACACTGACATCTGGAGGCCTAGCTGTAGAAAACAATCACTTAACACAATCTAACTAGGGTATACCTGTCAAATAATACACCAGCCAATACATAAAAACACATTTAATTAATAGTGCAAATGTTGTTAACAATTTATTAGTTTACCTTAGGGCTGTGCGAAGTCAAATCAAATATTTTAAAAATTCTCGAAGCCAAATTGAAGTTTGAATATTTTTTTTTGTTTTATGATTGAAAAAAAAAATGTTGTGGCTATTTATATAAGTTTATGCATTAAAATTACTTGAATTTTTTTTGTTTTATTGCACAATTTTTTGTAAAATTGTGTTTTAATATGATAAATTAATTTCTAATCACAACTTATAAGTCATTGAGTTAAGTTCACCTCCCCCTCCCCCCATATGAAAGTTAATTTATAATGTATACAGCAGCAAAAAATGGGATTAACTTACCATAAATTGAGTACCTATCTTAGCTCTCAATATTTTTATTGGTTAAGATTGTAATTGTCAAAGCCGGAATATTTTTCACAGCTAAGTCAATCTGACATTTGTTTCAAATTCAGGTCGAAATTTCAAAGCTTCTCACACCCATCAGTTTAACTTTTTTTTTTTAATCTTAAATTATTACTACCCGCCTTGATGGCGTATTTGGCTAACACACTAGTTTCATGTTGAGCTATAATGCTGAGGACAGGGAAATCAAGGTTTGAATCTCAGTTGGATGAACTGAGGGTGGTTCCTAAATGTTTTTCCACACTCCGTCCACACAAATATGGGCTCACTTCCTTTAAATGGAACCTTCCCAAATACTAACACATTAGTGTAATTAGTAATTAAGCTTAACTCAAACGTACAGTAAGATGTGGCACTATAATTTTCTTAATTTTTTTTAGCAGTGTCTTACTACCCGTTTGAGTTGTACATTATTTAAGATTTTAACTAGTTCGTCATATCCCCTTATGGCCATGCATTTGAGACGATCAAACACATGCCTAAAATAGTCTGGTTTTATTCTATTCTATGGGAATATTAGTATTTGTTCATTAGTTTTTACTTGCACTAAATTTGAGTTTTTAGGTATAACTTTCAAGTTTTGATAGTTTTGTAAAACTTAATGCTCATACAACTGACTTATTTAGAAAGTACAGAAATAAACTTATTTTGAATTTAAAATTGATTGTGTAATTTCAACAGAAATGTCGCTCTACTTTGATTACAAACTACAAAACTTGGATTCTTCTTCCATCAACACACTGATTGAATGGCATACTCAACACTTGCTACTGGCGGTTGCTTCCTTTAGTCGAGAGAAAGGGGGGTTTGTTACTCTATTCGATGAACTGGTGGGTACATTTCTTAAATTAATTTACTCTAGTCCAACACCTTAACTCAGTCGGTAGAGTATCTGCTGAGCTAAAGTTCCCGAGCATGGCTAAAAAATTTTATCGTTGGGGAAATATGGGTTTCACCTTTCACGACGATGAATTAACGGCCGAGGTGTCTGGGTGTTGTCTCTTATAAATTTAAGTTAATTTATAAGTCTTGAGCTGATATAATAACTTGGTTCAAAACATGCATATTAAACACCTAAAATAAATTAAATGACAAATGAAAGCATACTATAGTGTCAATACCGGCTAATTACCTAATATAAAGAAACAGAAAGAAAGGGTTGAAGTCCGTGACCTTAGCTCAGTCGGCAGCATTTTTTCCTATTGAGCTAAGGATTCCAGGATCAATTCCTGCCATGGTGTAAGAATCTATCAATTGTAATATTAGGGCCTACTTTTTCACATTGATAAATTAAGGGCTGAATAACTTCGTATTGTGCCTGCTTTAGAATTTGGTTAATTATAACCGACTTTTCATATGTCTTGAAGAGAGGTGGTCCTCACATTGGGACTACCCGTCGCATATAAGTTTCTGACCCGTGTTCTTTTATTATTAGGGAATCCACGATGCTCCCCTTAGTGTGTATCACATTATTGGGGAACATCGCAGGTATGTCCATATTTCCTGGCTCTTTATTTTAATGGGGACCTTTGTTATTTGTTGCTTGTTAGTGCAAAAGGAGCTATTTGTGCACTATGTTTTATAAGCCAGGCGAATCTTTTAAGTACAGTACAAATTGAATCTTAGTCTGATTGAGTAGCTCATTTGGTTATTTTCTCTTTCTCAGAATTATTTTTAATATATTTAACTACTTTTTAATACTTTTATTTTATATTTACCAAGTGTACTCATATGTTATTCAATAGGGTGAAGTGGTTCAAGGTGTCAACTTTCCGCGACATCCCGTAGCTCAAGCGACAGCACTTTCGTGGCACCCTGTAAAGAAACTCTTGGTGACGGGATGGGAAAATGGGCAGATAGAGGCTTGGGGGGGAGAAAAAGATTTTGTTTCAGTTCAATCGCCGCACCGAGACGCCATAACTATCTTACAGTGGAGCGAACAAGGAGGACGACTTGTCTCGGCTGATGGCGTGAGTTTACTGATCAGTGCTTTTACATACCTGGAAAACTGGTAAAAAAATCATTACCATTGGCCGCCCACTTTAAACTCTGCTTAAATAGATGGGTCATTCTCGCAAAACTGACAAAATTAATTTCCTATAATCTTGTTCTACAAATGTTGAAATATTCTAATATTTTAAATCTATTTTGGTGTACACACACCTTCACCTCTCTAAGGATATTTGAAATTTGAGGATTCGAGAATCAGTTCCTTTAAAATCCTTTTTATGTTTTTTCAGTTTGTTTAGTGAAAATGGTTTCAGAGCTATATTACTGCTTAGTGGTGGTTCAGAACCAATTAGGATGAACTTAACACCAGGCCCCAGACCAGTGATTTAACACTCAACTGTATGTATCAATGTTAAAATGAATGGATTATAAGAAAGAATTTTAACATTTAGTTAATATTTATGTTTTCTATTATTTCATTATACTTTTGCTTCCTCCTATGTTCATAATTTTTTCCAAGTTTCAGAATTGAAATTTGAAGACAAATTTGAGATTAGGATTCAAGGTTTGATTTTGTAAAATAATGGATTCAACCCAACCCTACTTTTTTGTTAATGTGTTTAAAAGAAGTTCAAATTAACATAGAAAATCAATGACAATACTGCCTGAACAATAATGGAGGAAATAATATATATATCCTATAAAGAAAGCGGTAGAAAAATAAATAAAAAGAGAGAGAGAGGCATATTGCATAGCACTGTATCATGAGTGGACATGTAATGAGGATAAAAAGGGAAAGGATGCCAAAGAGCAAGGCCGTAGTCGGTGGGAAGAGGGGGGGGGTTGGGGGCTCAACCCACCCCCACGCCCCTGAAATTTAATGAACAAATATATATGGTTCTATTTATGGTTCAAACATTATCAAAATTAAGGCATAAATATAAATTAGGGGGCTGTGTTACCATAAAAAAAACACTTCCGAGAGCTTCTAGAGATGTTTAGTGCTAAGAATTTTTTCTTAGCCTTCGGCATCTATGATGCTATGTTGCCATAAAAAAATAGTTCGGATATTTTCTAGAGGTATTTAATATAAATATATAGATTTTTCCTATTCTCTGGTACCCGCTTTGGTGGCCACATGGTCTAAGGCACTACTCTCGCATTAGACTAAACTGCTGATAACAAGATTGTGGTTCGATTCCACTAAGATGTACTGAGGGTGGGTTTTTTTTCCTAATTTGTATCTCGCTCTTTTTTCTTCACACGAATGCTGGTACACTTCCTCTAATCTCAAATGTCCTCTTCCATACCCATTAGTGAAGTTAGTAAAGATATGTATAACGCAAACAGCTAGTAAGATGCGGTGCTAAAAATAAATACTACCCCACTGTCTTAAGTAATCAGGGTTGTGTAGTTGGTACTCAAGCTTTGAACTCCGACTCCACAGCCTTGTGAGTAACCAGTTTTTACTGTTTCTTACTACTAGTTCATGCCAACCACATATTTACACTAATGGAAAATGTAGGCCTACCCATATTTGCGTTAAGAGAATGTGGGAAATTATTTAGTAAAGATCAGCCTAAATATACATGACCAGGATTCAAACTCCGACCTCCCCATCATCGACAATCAAGCCTGTTGCGAGGGACAACTAAAAATACTATTCACCCACCCATACAATATATATGGTACTTGAAAAAAATAAATTTAGCAACAAACAGATTTAAAAAAAATTTTATCGCTATTTTATGTAATAGGCTAAGGTTTGTTTTTTTGGTTTCTTTAGGCAGGCTCCCTGGTGGGATCTAAGGTGGATGCCAGGGGGCAGATTCTCACACTATTTCATCATGAACTTAAGGATCCTCTGGTTCATATCACCTTTCGTAAGAACCAGCCGGGTATTGATATCAGGTGATACAAATGTTCATAATATACGGTAATATATCTTACCACTGCCAAATTGTTTGCTAAAGGGTATTTTATTTGTTACTTATTGATACTCCATATTCTAAAAAAAACAATCAAATTTTTACAAAGACAGGTTCTAGATTGTACGGCTAAATGAAGCAAAGAAAACACACAAATATTTTTAAAAAAATGAACACACACATGCACGTGTACACACACATGCACGTGTACACACACAGACACACACATCATGTACATATCAAGAGATTAATTTTTCTTGTCTCACTGTAGGGTCGTATGATGTATCTAGAGAGACCATATTATTATTGTAAGCATCAAGAATGCATTATTTATTATTTATTAGGGATGATACCTCAAATCCTTAAGACTATTCAATATTTGAGGATTCGAGAAAATCTAGAATTCAAGATTAAAGTTTTTTATTAATAATATAGGATGTACTTAACAATCAGCCCCCAGACCAATCATTTAACACTCAAATGAATATATTATTATAAGAAAGCATGTTAACATTTAATAACTATTTGTATTTGCTATTATTCCATCATATTTATATTTCCTTTAATGTTCATAATTTTTTCCAAGATTTGGATTCGGATTCAAAATTTGTGATTCTGATTTGTAGAATATTGAATTTGATCTATTTCTATCATATATATTAAAAGTGTAAAAGTGTTTTATCATGATTAATATGCAACTAAAGGATGAATAGTATACTAAGGCATCTAAAACTTACTAATGAATCTCTTTACTTTCATTCAGTGTTAAATCATTCGAATTAACCCAAATATTTTAAATGCTAGCCAGAAGAATTAAGTTGAGCCATGGAAAAGACATAACTATTATTACTGCAATAGGAACTTTTTTTTCATTAATCAATTACAGTAGTGAGATAACAGATAGTTGTTAAATTGTTAGGCTGCCATTTAGGGTTATATTGATATATTCATTGTTCATAATGCAATTTTCTTGGATACAGTACTCGGTAACCCATAATACAAGAATATCAAAGGTGAAAGGGCTTGTACATAAAATAAACTTTGTTTAATATTTATTATTAAACCTGTACTGTTCTTGTAATCTATGGTGAAAGTCTTATGAAATATTTCTATTTTTTAATATTTTATTTAATGGTTCTCATTACTGTAATGAACTTATTTCATATTTTGGGTAAAGGAGTCAAGTAGGTACTTTCGAATGATAGAAGCATAAGTAAATTTAGTGCTTTGTTTGTGGACAAGTTTTTGACAACATATCCCAACCCCTCCCCATTTCATTTAATTGTGTACCACTAGAATAAACTGTTGTAATTCTCATAGATCTCATATTTCTTATTAGTTATTATGTATATTACAATGAAAGGTTTTTTTGTTTATACAGTATATATGATTTAGAGCTAAAATATGTTTTTTTGTTTATACAGTATATATGATTTAGAGCTAAAATATGTTTCCCCATGGCACCATTTAAAAAAATGTATTTATTGCTAAAAGAGCTGCTCCTATTTGGGTTATAATGACTTCAAATACTCATAACTTCATTAATTATTAACAATTTTTCTCTATGAGGAAAACCTCTTTTCACTTTATGAGGTAATTGTATTATATTTGGAAGAAGGTACAAGAAAGGTGGATAGAAACATATAAAAGGGACAAACACAATATGACTTTTACAATGAAAAGAAGAACACAGTTAACACTTTAAATTGCTGCCATTGGACAAAGAGGTAATGGTTGCCTCTTAAAGAAAATCGATCGTCACCACCCAATCCCCCGACCTAGGTTTCATTCTATTGGAACTCATCAGGAAGGAGAAGGTGAATGTGCAACGCAACTTCCTAAAAGAGGAAACCAAACAAACACAAAAGGGAGAAAATGGAAAAGGTAAAGAATGTTAGAACACAACCATTGTGGTTATTTGTTGAAATTATTAGAAAATTAATGTTGTACATGATTTATTTTGTTAATTGCACTTTCAGTATTGTAAATTTACTATTACAATGACACAGTATTTTGTTCGTTCACGAATTGACACGGAGAGCCAGAGCTAGTGCTTGTTATAGACTGAGATTTTCTCTCGATTATTATACACACAAGTTGCTTATATATGTCCTACCCCTTGCTTCTTGGACCCCTTGTCACCAGTGTTAAATCCAACTAATAGGAGAACTCCTGGCACCCTGATGCTGTGAAGGCTAGCTTCCTATTGGTTAAAGGCAGCCAGCTCATCACCTGATTTTCAAATAGAACGAAGGAGGTTTTTTTAAAGAAAGAAAGTTTAAAAAAAATATTATATTGAAACTACTTCTTAAAACACCTGATCATTCATGGATGAAGTATTGAAAGGAAAATTTACATCCAGTTCTTTAAAGAAAAATATTTATGTTTGCAGATCTAAATAAACTACTTGAGCACTTGATGAACAGAATTGTAAAATGTAATGTAATGAATTTAACAAATACTTCGAAAAAATTGTTTGTCGTTGATTTAAAGAAACAGTCCAACATGAAATCACTCCCTACTGTAGATATTGGGTTTGCAGCATCAGCATCTTTGAAAGGGATTAAAGACATCAAGATACTTCATTTCAGATGAGATTGTCATTCCTAGTTGATCTCTGCAACAAACTTTTACATAAGTATCCTCTCTCCTACAAAATTGTCAAGGGTGCTAGTTGTCTCTCTCCCGCAGTCATGTTCAATCCATCTGTTAGGACCTCTGGGATAACTTGTGCATTAGAAGTCCTACTACTAGACAAGAAACAACTATCTAGCTTGCAAGCTGATGTTGTAAAAAGAGACTACTCGGACTTTGTATCAAAGCAATAAGTTATTGAGTACCTTAAACAATTCACTTCAAGTGGTGACCAGCTTGATAAGTCCTTCCTGAATATTTTTTCTAGAGTAAATGCATCCCAGGAACTACAATATTTAACTAAAAAAACTCTTGTTTTCTTCCATAGCAATGCAGCCGTTGAGGGAAGTTTACCTGTGAATAAATAATAATATTATTTAGCACCACGTCTTACTAGCCGTTCGAGTTATACGCTTTAAGTACTAATTACTCTAATAAAATAGGAATTGGGAAGGTTGAATTAGAGGAAGTGAACCCGCATTTGCGTGGAGGTAGAGTGGAAAACCATTTAGGAAAAACCACCCCCAGTTCACCCGACCGAGATTCGAACCTCGATCTCCCCGTCCTCAGCAGTAGAGCTCCACAATCTGTGAATAAAGAATGTCTGGTTGAAAACCTACATGAGGGCAGCCTTATTGCTCAACGTGTAACTTATGATGCAGTCACTGCAACCGGGGGACTTCTAAATATGACCATTTCAAAAAAGATGATTCATACTGTGAGGAATGCATCAGGAATAAGGAAAGAAGCGCTTGAAAGGAAGAAAAAGATTGAAGTAAACTTAAGTCAAAAACCCGCCTCGGTGGCGTAGTTGGTTGACGCGCTTGTCGTGTTGAGCTCGACTGCTGAGGACGGGGAGATCGAGGTTCGAATCTCGGTCGGGTGAACTGGGGGTGGTTTTTCCGAAATGGTTTTCCACTCTTCCTCCACGCAAATGCGGGTTCACTACCTCTAATTAAACCTTCCCCATTCCTAATCCATTAGAGTAATTAGTACTTAAAGCGTATAACCCGAACGGGTAGTAAGACGCGGTGCTAAATAAACTTAAGTCAAAAAAGAAAAAACACGATCTGAAGAAATAATAAAATTTGAAGTGAAAAGAAGAACAGTTTTGCAGAAAGCAAAGGAAGAGGAGAAAGTGTTAGAACATGAAATGCAAAAATTAAAAAAGTTTTGTGGTTGAATGAATTTTAACTTTTGTCTACATCCTAAAAAAAAATAGTTTGTTTCTGGGTTTTATCATCTTAATTTTTAATAATGTTAGGTAACTGCAATTATCTTTATTTCTAAGTAATTTTTATCAGCATAATATGTGTTGGTTATTTTTCATTGAAGATTCTGTTTCTTTATTACTAAGTATTTATTAAACAAATTCATTATAAAAAATATAACTTGTGGAAAGTATCGACTGGTCAAGGAGTGGTGGTTATAATAGTTAGTTTTTGTGGTAGAGTAAGACGGCTTTACTTCCCCTCCGGAGGATGTTGAGCTATGATTTTTTCCCACTCAAGGAAAAACCTTTTGCCTCTGTTGGGTTTAAACCACAAACATTGAGTCCTGAGGCGAGCACTTTACCCCAAGACCACCTAGGTCAACGGTAGTATAGGTCATTCAAAAAATGTAATATGTGTGTGTGTGTGTGTGTGTGTGTGTGCACGTGCATGTGTAATAAAAATGGGTCGGATCCACCTTTTTTCAAATCTGAAACTTCATTTTGCTATCAAATACCTAATTAAAATTTGAATTTTAGAAAATATTGTAAGCATAAGTGTTTAACTTTCCCAATAACTATTATTTTTTTTCCCTCACTTATGATTTTGTTTACATTAAATGGTAAATTAATGATCTGGAGTTTGGTTGTTATGTTTTGGTTTTAAACACAAGAAACTATTTAACTATTTTAAACACCTTTAAAAATAACTCAAACTTAGTATCTTTTTAAAAAAATATTATGATTTGAGTCTTGAATTCATGAATATTCCTTATAGGTCCTAGGGTCCCATCTTAGTATTTACTAGAATATATGCGTCACTACACTTGATTCTTGATGTAAAAATGTTTATAATTTTATGATTTTGAAATAGGGATTGTTTGTCTCTGATTACCTTTTATATATACTGGATTTCTTAAAAAAACTGATACGGGACTTTCAAAACTATAGTTAGACTCCCTGGTTATAATCCCAGCTTGAGGGTTGATGGGGAGAAAATAAAAATATACTTTATGAGAGTCATAGCTAAAATTAAGACACGAATTTGAGAAAAAATTGATTTCAAACAATCTTCCAAGCTTTTATCAAAAATCAATATTTACCTTTTAATACAGCATTTATACTAATTTTGATGCAGTAACTTACATAAATTTTAAAAGCTTAATAATTTTATCTGTCTCTATTGGTCCTTGTGAGACATCAATATTAGTTTGTTACTATCTCCAGTGGTTTGGCGAAAGCCGCCGTGGCGGGCGACGAAAGAGCTCTAGACCTTTTCAGTGCATGGCGCCCTCGAACAGCAGGGCAAAGAATCATGATGCAGGCGGGCAGTGATAACTTATGCTTCTACGTCAGTTCCATAACAGGTGAGTCTGATATCTGCAGAAGTTGTCTATCTTTCATAAAATAAGATATCTCTTTAAGGAAAAGCCTTTTTCACTGAATTTGAGGTGTTTCGTTGTATGTATTTATAAGAAAGTACAATAAAGTTGCATAGAAAACATATATTTTGGTTCCTTTACATGTTCCTATCTGAATGTCCTATTATTCTTTACTAGTTTCCTTTGGCTCCGCTTTTGGTTGGTTTTGTCATTTAAGAAGTTGCATTGTGTGTTTCACACTACCTCCTGAAGAGTTTCGATAGAATGAAATCTAGGTAAGAGGATTGGGCGGTAATGATCAATTTTCTTCAAGTGACAGTCATTACCTCTTTGTCCAATAGCAGCAATGTAACGTGTGAACTATGTTCTTCTTTTCATTGTAATATTCATATTATGTTTGTTCGTTTGATATTTTTCTATCCATCTTTCATGAAATAAGGAATGAGAAAAAGTTAAAGAAACCAGCAAAATTAAAATTGGAAAACAGCCTATACTTAACAACTCCCAATCCCTTAACTAGTGATGTGCGAAGTTTCGAAATTTCATCTGGCTTAGAAAAAAAACATCACCTATGACTTGTTTCGAAAAAATTCAGGTTTCGAAGCTTTGCCAGTAAAATAGTCAATTTATGTTCATTTACTGTCAATCTGAGTTGTTTTTTACACTTTAGATTATTATTAATGTAGAAGAAATCTGAAGTAATTGAATGGGATATTGTGGTAACAACTTGATTTGGCAGATTGAAACAAAATATTACAAACAATGTCCAATTTTCCAAGTAATTTTAGTGCATTAAGTGTGGTATTTTAATAATAACCACAATATAATACTTTTTCAAGCGTAAAACAACTAAAAAAAATCAAACTTCGATTAGGCTTTAAGAATATTTCATATATTTGTTTCGAGCTCGCTTCGAATTGGAAAAGTGGACTTCCCACACCTCTACCCTTAACCTAGATTTTTGAACTATCATAACTCTTTAGAAGGCAGTTTGGAAATGTGGAGTCCAACTTCCCTGAAGAAGGAAGCTAAGCGAGTAGGACACATAAATGGAAGCTTATCAAAGGACCAATTTAACATAAAGTACAAAAACAGGAAATTTAACTGAATGTATGTTTCCTGTACAGGTGTTTTATTTTACTTTAATGAGGAAGGAACCTGCACTGAAGTTCTCAACACGGATGGTTCAATGTTAAAGAAACTTCTTTTCCACGAGCGAAAGGATTGTCTCATCGTCATGACAGAAGGACTCAATATTGGACAGTTCAATGTTGATTCTAAAGGAAATTTGTCAGAAGTTATGAAGGTATGATAATAAATAATTGTGATCATTTTTTTAACCCTTTAACGCGCATGCCGGTATATTTTACATGAGCTGGCTTGTGTGGTACTTTATACCCCAGTCTACCACGGGAACAAGAGGTAATGGCTGTCCTCCTTAATGAAGCCTATCATGATTGCCTCACTCCTTGATCTTAGTTAAGTAAAATGGGTCATGTCACCTACTTTGGTGACCGTATGGTCTAAGGCATCGCTATCACATTAGGCTAGAATACCAATGATGGGAAAGTCAGGGCTCGAATCCCAGTCGGGTCTGCTGAGTTGTTTTTACCTAAAATGGTTTTACACTCTCCCTCTATGCAAATGTGCATACACTACCTATAAAATTCACCTTGCTCATCTCTAACGCAGTCATGTAATTAATACATTTGTGTATAGTCTGAAATGGTAATGAGACGCAGTGCAAAGAAAAAAAATAATTTTCAAATCTTCTTTATACATGTGGACCAGTGCATTTACTTAACTTAAAATTCATTCCCTATTCTTTCTTTTTTTTAAACGGAAAATGGGGTTTTTGCTTAAGATATTTAAAAACACAACTCCTGTTAGAATTTAAATTGTGTTTTCAGGTGAAATTAAGTGGCCGATCTCAAGAAACCAGTATGGTCTGGGCTGGGCCAGGGTTGGTGGCAGTCACCACTGGGGATATGTTGGTGCGATGTTTAGATCTGGATACTGGCGAGAACTATCTGCTGGAAACAACATCCCCATCTGGGGCTGCAGCTGCACCCGCTGAGGCTTTCACTTCGCTGGCTTACTGCTCACAGAAACGTGAGGCCTCTCACGTCGAATTCCTCACATAAATAGTTTATAAAACCGCTTTGGTGGTTGCGTGGTCTTAAGACATCACTCTCACAATATAATAGAATGCTGATGACCAGAAGATCGTGATTCGATCTCATTTCGATCCCAGATGAATGTACTGAGGCTGGTTTTTCCTAAATAATTTACCACTTTCTTTCTCTTTCTACACAAATGCAGGTACACTTCCTCTAAATTCAACCTTCATCATCCTCTACCCATTAGTGTAACTAGTACATAGGCATATAACCCAAACAAGTGGTAAGACATGATGATAAATAAAAAGCAAAAATATCTACTCACAATGTTACAAAGAAGCACATTCTAAATAAAATAAAAAACTGATTAGTTTGCTAAGCATGTTAAGTTAAGTTTATTATCTTTAATTACCATATTGGCTCGAATATAGTACGGCCCCACACATAATACAGCCCTAAAATTTTCTTCTCATCGCCTTGTTTACTTGAGACTCCAAAGAAGCCTTCTTTTCAACATGACCACCGACTTGCAGATCTGCCATGATTTTCTAATATCATAAAAACAGCACAGATTCTGCCTCCAACTAATACTGAACTACCAGTCCAGTGACACTAAATAGTGGAAATCCTTTCTTTCTCTCACTTCATTTGGACCTTGAGCTTCTAGTGAGACATCAGTGGTTAAGGGCCTGGATAGAAAAACACTATTTTCTGAAGTGTAGTAGTGTAATAGTTAAGAAGAGAAGTCGGTGACCTGGCGGTCTAGGGGTAAAGTGTCAGACTTCTGTGCTGGTGGCCGGGGTTCAATCCTCGGTCCCGGAACAGATTTATCTGATTACCAAACCCTTCCTTCACCTCTGACAAGACATCTTGTGAATGTGGGGAATGCCAGGCCTCCACCATGGTTCGGATTCCACGTTAAACTGTAGGTCCTCCATTTCATCTCACAATCACCCTACCATTACACATTAGCGTAAGTGCGTATAACCCGAACGGGTAGTAAGACGTGGTGCTAATAATAATAATAATAATAATTTAAGAAGAGAAGAAATGAATAGAGAAGTGTGTTTTTCTATCTAAGTCTAACATAACTGTCCTTTCAGGTTGGCTTCCTTCACTTTCAATTAAATGTTTCCACACGGTTTTATTATATATATATATATATATTATCTTTGCAATATTTTAAATTAAATAAACCAAATGATCGACATTGGTGATCATCCCAATCAGCAACAAATAATCATTAGCACGATCGGCAAACTAGTTAAGCTAGTTAAGCGGCCCATCCTTTCTTGCAATGTGATTGTTTTGAAATAAATGAGTGATATTATCTCACTTTTATATGATCGGCAAACTAGTTAAGCTAGTTAAGCGGCCCATCCTTAGTTGCAATGTGATTGTTTTGAAATAAATGAGTGATATTATCTCACTTTTATATCTCGCTCTCTGATACAGGGGTTCTCTGTGGAGGTACTAACCTTGGAAATATTGTGATGTGGAAGTACTCACCGCCCTTGCCAGAGTTAGACCTGGGACCCGGAAGCAGCACGTCTATAGGTGATCCCAGCAAGGGCTGGGTGCAGCAGACTCCGTGCAGTGTTCCCGGGGCTATCAAGTTCCTCTCGTGGGCTCACTCAGAGCCTCTGTTGGCTGTCAACACAATCATTAGAGTGTATGTGCTCAAGGAACAGACGCTGTCTGCGCACTACAGTCACGGGGTGAGTTCGCATGTGGTTGTTATTTGTGGGAATGAATCTTTCAAATTTGAGATTCAACAAATTATAATTAATTGTATGTATATAGTCATCAAACAAAGTTTCCTACCACTGGCAGGGTCTGTCTCGAATATAAACCTCTCCATTTACTTCTATCTAAACACCACTTTTCTTCCTCCATGCCAGCCCACTCCACTCCTCTCCACACTCCCTTTATCCACCTGTCCCTGGATCTCCTCTTGATTTTTGTATATATATATATCTGACACCTTAGCTCAATCGACAGCATGTTGTCTGTCTACTGAGCTAAGAGTCCGGGGTTCGAAATAGTGAAATGTGGGTTTTCCCTTTCATAGTGATAAATTGACAGCTGGAGATTGGATGTTGCCCCTGTCCTATTCTTAAATTAGATTATAAGGCATATGAAGCTACGACAGCCCTAGTAAGCCAGTAGTAGTCTTGCTTCCTCTACTATCTCATGTACTCTCTGTACCTTCAGTTTTTCCTGGTAACTTCATTCTTAATCTTGCTTTTTCTCGTGACAGCCAACATGCTCCTCACAAACTTTGTTCCCATGGCCTCCACTTTCCTAGTTTATCTTACATTCAATTTCCATGTGTGGCAGTGAGTACATAATACGCCCTGTATTACATTTCCTTACACCTCAGAGGGACTTCTCTTCTCCATAGCAGGTCTCTTACACACCTATAGAACAACTCTACCTTCTGTTCTCTCCTCATTAAATCCTCTCTACTTCCATCTTTTTCCTCTCTCGCGCTTCCAATATATTTTACGTTGCATACTTTTCTCAGCTCCACTCCATCCAACCTTAAAGCCTTATTAGGTCTTACCCTCTTCCTTGTCATTACCATCGTTTCACAATTTGCCATGCTAAATTTCATTATAATCGAGGATTTTTTTTTAGCATCGTGTCTTACTACTTGTTCAGGCTATTTGCATGTACTAATCATGCTAATGAGTTAGGAATAAGGACAATTGAATTTAGAGGAATTGAACCTATATCTGCATGGAGAGAGTTAGTGAACCTATATCTGCATGGAGAGAGTTAGTGGAAAAAACCAATCTTAATACATTAGATTACTGGAAATTTTAAAATACAGTTATGCTGGACACCCTGATCTAGGTTTATAGCGTTTCTAGGTCTTTTCCTTTTCACAACCTGCACTTCACTCTTTGCCATGATAAATACAATTATTTTCCCGAAAGGTAAAAAGAGATATTGTTTACAAAGACTGTATAATATATTCTTGCCAGGTGTCTGCTGTCCAAGTGTCCCCTAGTAATCTTCTTGTGGAAGTCCTCTCAGAGGACAGTTGCCCTTCCCTGGGGCTGAAGACCGACTTGCAAGTGAGTGGTGTGTCTGTCTGTACAGACCATGTGGTGGTTTGGAGTAGCAAGACTCTGGTGGTTTACCAGCTGACCATCGACACCTCGGGCGAAGAGGCCAAACTCACAGCCAATGTCGCGGGTAAGAAACCTTTTTCAACGGGTAAAACCTCTTCGTTTTATGGGAGATACTTTTATAAATCTCAAGTATCTTTGTCTTGTAGGAGATACTTTTATACAGGCCCAGTCTCTTTGTCGTATGTAAGATACTTTTAGACAGCTCTAATCTCTTTTTTGTGGGTGACGATTGGTGATACCTAATTCATGGAAAATTTGCCTGATTCATGAACAGAGCAAATTTACGAATGGGGTTTAACATATATATATTTTAAAACAAATTAATTGTTGACAGATAATAGTGTGGGACCATATTCAACAAGCAGGTGCAACTGATTGTAGACAAGCTATATTCATCATCATCATCATCATCATCAACTTTCCAGCCTGTGGCTGAGTCAGTTTAAAGTAAAATGCCTCCATCTTCCTCTATTCTTCAGGCTTTATTCCACCATTCTTCCTCATTTAATTGCTTCCATTCTTATCGTTTCCGTTGCACACTTTCTATTATCTCCTCCCACCTATTTGCTAGCATCCCCACCTTTTTATTTCTTATTACACACCCATACCATCTGTCTTGCTTCCTCCACTATCTCATGTACTCCCTGTGCTTCCATTCTTTCCAGGATGATTTCATTCCTTATCCTGTTTCTTCTCGTGACAGCTAACATACTACTCATAATTTAACCTTATGCATTTTCATAACTGACCCATTGAATTGAATTGAATTGAATACTTCTGTACTGTAAAAGTGAATAACTTGGAACCATCGATTTTAGGCTCATTTGCGTGTGAAGCCGAGGCAGTGTATGTGTATGAGCAAAGTGTCGTGGTGCTACAGGAAGAAAGAATACAAATAAGAACTTTCCAGGGTACTGTCAAGCAGACACTTCCTTTCACCGACCTCGAGGGACAGCCAATATTTATGCAGCTCTGCGGACACTTTCTTGTAGTGGCCACATCCTGCGGCATCATAAAAATTTGGGATTTGGCCAGAAGGTTGGTTCCTTTAATGTGGTGGTTTGGAGTAGCAAGACTCTGGTGGTTTACCAGCTGACCATCGACACCTCGGGCGAAGAGGCCAAACTCACAGCCAATGTCGCGGGTAAGAAACCTTTTTCAACGGGTAAAACCTCTTCGTTTTATGGGAGATACTTTTATAAATCTCAAGTATCTTTGTCTTGTAGGAGATACTTTTATACAGGCCCAGTCTCTTTGTCGTATGTAAGATACTTTTAGACAGCTCTAATCTCTTTTTTGTGGGTGACGATTGGTGATACCTAATTCATGGAAAATTTGCCTGATTCATGAACAGAGCAAATTTACGAATGGGGTTTAACATATATATATTTTAAAACAAATTAATTGTTGACAGATAATAGTGTGGGACCATATTCAACAAGCAGGTGCAACTGATTGTAGACAAGCTATATTCATCATCATCATCATCATCATCAACTTTCCAGCCTGTGGCTGAGTCAGTTTAAAGTAAAATGCCTCCATCTTCCTCTATTCTTCAGGCTTTATTCCACCATTCTTCCTCATTTAATTGCTTCCATTCTTATCGTTTCCGTTGCACACTTTCTATTATCTCCTCCCACCTATTTGCTAGCATCCCCACCTTTTTATTTCTTATTACACACCCATACCATCTGTCTTGCTTCCTCCACTATCTCATGTACTCCCTGTGCTTCCATTCTTTCCAGGATGATTTCATTCCTTATCCTGTTTCTTCTCGTGACAGCTAACATACTACTCATAATTTAACCTTATGCATTTTCATAACTGACCCATTGAATTGAATTGAATTGAATACTTCTGTACTGTAAAAGTGAATAACTTGGAACCATCGATTTTAGGCTCATTTGCGTGTGAAGCCGAGGCAGTGTATGTGTATGAGCAAAGTGTCGTGGTGCTACAGGAAGAAAGAATACAAATAAGAACTTTCCAGGGTACTGTCAAGCAGACACTTCCTTTCACCGACCTCGAGGGACAGCCAATATTTATGCAGCTCTGCGGACACTTTCTTGTAGTGGCCACATCCTGCGGCATCATAAAAATTTGGGATTTGGCCAGAAGGTTGGTTCCTTTTACGATCTAAATTCTTTTAAATATTTTAACAAAACTATTTTATAATTTTGTAGCCTAAAGTTAGCTTGCAGCACAACAAAATACTAATCAAACTACAGCATGGTCAAAATTTCTGCTTAATTTCTTCTTAATATCGTGTTTATTTAAAGATTTTATTTTTGTAAAAGCGATGTTATTTAGTTTTATAGGAGGATTTCGTGTAACAAGACTATTTTGTTTTATTTCGCTTTTCAAAAACACTGTAAATCATATCTAAACATTATCAAAGGAAAAAGTACTTGATTCCATCTTTGTATGGCACTTTTCGCTTTATCGCGTCTCACCATTTTTACATTGCTCTAGCCATTGGTATTCTTTAAGGTGCCATTCTACATATATGACCAAACCACTTCAGCCATGTCACTTCAAGCAGATCATTTACACTTTGTTGTAATCCTTTTTAGGCATATTTATTTTTTTCCTGATTTTGTCATGTCTGGTTTTTTGAACACTCATTTGAAGTAATTTAATTTTGACAACTTGTATTTGGCTGTTGTCTCTCTTAGTCGAGGTTGCTGCTTTTATATAGTCCATAGGTTAGGATAGGCTGAAAGTATGTTTTATATAGTGCTATTTTGGCAATTTTTGGGAATCTCTTGTCTCATAGATGTTGGTGGGCACAACTGTAGAAGTTCGCAGCCGCTTTGATCGCACTGCCAATTTTTTTGGGTGCATAATTGTGTTTTACTTGGAGGTTACATCGCCAATTTACTTTTAAAATATTACATTTTTGATCTCATGGTCTCACAATTTCAATTTAGCTATCTCGTTTCTTCTACTCACCGCCAGTGAGTGTTACAAATACTCTCTTTGATTTACTTAGTTTTAATCCAAAATTGTCAAATTCTTCGCGCCATCAATCCAGTTTCCTTTGTACTTAAACTTCTGGCCCTCCCCATATGATTAAATCATCTGCAAAGACCAGAGCATTTGTTTTCTCATTCTTTATCTTAATTGACTTGATGACTTTGTCCATAATTGAGTGGAACAGCTATTAATTAATAAGCCAGCGATAAGAAGTAGAATTTATTTTACAGCAGTCTGACAGCTTAACTCATTTGGAAACATGTCTGCATACTTATCTAAGAATCTTGGGTTTTATTCCTGTCATGGCTGAAAAATTTATCGTTGGTGAATTGTGAGTTTCCCCTTTCACAGTGATGATTTAATGGCTGGTGGATATATGTCGTGTCTATTCTTAATTTAAGTTAGCTTATAAGCCATTTGTTGATATAATCAGTCGGTTCAGAAAATATAAGTAAAATAATTATTTTACAGCGATGCATTGAGTGTCTACAGGTCATGAAAGTAATGAAATAAAGTTTTGGTCATGAAAATTTTATTAATTAATTAAGCTGCTCATATAATCTCTGACTGTGGCATTAATAATGAATTAGATGACCAAATAAATCAAAAGTGTTGACAACCTTATGATGATCTCAGTTTTAATGACATTTGTATTTTAAAAATCATTAATATCCTTGTTATGACAGGGGGGAAAGTCATGAAAACTGTTTAATCCATAGTTGTGGAATCTTAATAATCATCATCAACGGTTTTCAGCCAGTGGTCGGGTCAGTTTATTAAAATGCCTCCAAAACTTTTTTTTTTCAGGGAAGCAAAACTTCATTTCAGACCCAAAAATTTGGAAGAAGCTGTCTCTGACTTTGGGGAAGTGATTTCGGCTAGCTGCAACAATAACGGAACTAAAGTGTCCATTAGCATTGCAAAGGTGGGTTTAATATATTTAAATTAGGGATGGAGTTTTCGGATATTCGTATATTTAAATATGATAGATATTTGAGATTCAAGGATTTAAAAAAATAATCATTCGGACACTTTTTGTTATCTGCTCCCTATTTTGTATATTATCTTATTTTTCATGCAGTCCAACTTTCTTCCCGACACAAAGCTCTTCTTGTGGGACATAGAGTCGGACTCCTTGCAATATTTCAACTTCTTGACGGGCCGTGTGGATGATGGGGAGAACGAAGAGTATCAGAACTCGCTAAGCCCGGAATTGACCATGACGAGCACTTCCATGCCAGGTGATAGGTGAGTTGGGCTTGTTTTGTCATAGCAATCTAACCTGGATTGGTGGTTACTTGGTCTAAGATGTCATAGGAAAACAATAAACAGACCCGCTTCACTGGCCGAATGGTCTAAGGCATCACTCTTACAATAGACTACACTGCCGATGACAGGGAGATTAGGGTTTGAATTATGATTGGATGTACTGAGGGTGGTTTTTTCCAAAGTGGTTTTCCACTCTCCTTCCACGCAAAACGTACAGATGTGCATACCCTCTAAAATTTAAACTTTACTCATCTTTAACTCATTAGCGTAATTAGTACATAGCCGTGTAGCCTGAGCAAGTAATAAGACAAGGTGCTAAAAAGAACCGGGATTACCAGGGACGAAAAAGGGGCTGGATAAGCTCAAATCTTTTGTCTGGGGTTTTTCCATCCTTTCTCAATTCTTTATGCATCTTTAGTTTTTATAAATCAATTTCCTCCACAGCCTCCTTACCTCCAAAACCATTTTAATTAAGCCATTAATATCCATAGTGCTAACTGTTAATCGAATCGAATCGAATATATGAAATTTTTTTGGATTCGAATTGAAGTTTAGTTATTGTTTGCTAGTGATTTTAGTCCTACACCTTTGCTCAGTCGGTAGCGTGTCTGCCTATTGAGCCAAGGGTCCTGGGTTTGATTCCCGCCATTGCCGAAAATTGATCATTGATGAAAATATGGGTTTAACAGCTGGGGACTGGGTGTGCTGCCTGTCCTAGTCTTAAGATAGATTATAAGGCATATGATGCTACGACAGGCCTAGCCAGCCAGTATTGAAAAATATATGGCTTGACTAAAGAATTTACCCGGGCAGTAATGGATGTATATATGTTAGTTGTTTTAGGCATGAATATAAAATTATATAATGGCTTTTTATATAACTTTATGCACTAAACTAAACTTGGGAAATGTTTTATTGCACAATTGTTTGTAATATTTCATTTTATTCTGATAAATCAATTTAATATCCTAACATGAAATTCTATAACTTCAAATTTTTAACATAGGAATATTGTAGCTATCAATATTTCTATTGGCAAAGCCAGACTTTTTTTTAAAGTGATACTGATATTTGTTTCAAAGCCATGTCAAAGTTTCAAAGCTTCGCACATCCTTACTAAATTTGTATTGACAAGATAGGGGAAATTTAGGAGGAATGGAGAAACCATTTAGTTAAAAAAAACTTTCACTTCACCTGCTTACTGGCCGAATTTGAATCTCGGTGTCAATAGAAACAAGGCTAGACAAGACTAATAACTTTATTGCCATGTCCACTAGTGGGGGCTCTTTATTTTTCTTGTTAATGATATATGTTTCTATCACCTTCTTTCACTTTGTTATATACTTACAAACATACATATATACCTAACCACACCATTCCCTTACGGGGTAGGTGAGAAATTCTGCACATAGCTCAAAAAAACAACTCCATACTTAATCTATCCTCACTAACTTTCTCCACAATTCCCTATCCTAGCATACTTCCTTTGCTTCAACATCGTCCATACACCGAGTCATACATGCTCATTTATTCTTAAAATTCTTAATGTTTATCTTTTTCACAGACTTGTCTACCACATTTAGCCACATCTTACATGGCCTACCACACTCCTTTAGCACCCATTCATTACTGACTTTGTCCATACGAGTTTTCCCACCTACATCTTTTAGATATCTCATTCCAACCACATTCACCGTGCTCTTATGGTTCTCCTGACAAACCCATGCTCCATATCCACCCAACAATGTTGGCAATAACACACTTTTATATTCTGCCATCTTTGCCTCGTGATACTATGGTACCTTATTCTTTACAATAGTCCACACACATCCAACTATTCTTGGAGATGCATTCATCCATCTGTCAATTTCACCATCCACCCTTCCATTTTTACAAAACATTTTGCCCATGTACACAGAATCATTCATTTGTTCTAACAATTTTCCATTTATACTAAGTTGACAATCATTTCCTGATTCATCCTTATCAAAAACCATTAACTTTGTTAATCTTTTATAAAAATCTTAATATGAGTTTGTTGTGCCTCACTGTTCAGTCGGCCCTTGTATCTTTCCTCCGCACTTGCACAGGCCGTGCCAACCACCCTCTCTACTGTCTGGACCGCTCCACAGTCCATGTTTTCTAAGCCGTCTGTGACGAGTTTCCCACTGTATTCAGCGCCCATGAGAACTCCTCTGTTTATTGGCTCGCTTGGCGGCCACTATCACTCGCGTTTTCTCGCGTCAATGCGAAGCTCTTTTTTCTACCATTGGACAAGGCCAGGCAGCAATGAAGGGTATTTAGCACGATGGTTCCTAGGTCAGAGTCAGTCAAAGATTGTCTAGCCAACCTGGGTGTGCCACCTGTTTGAAAGAGCTATTAAATTGTTTTGTTTCGAAAGAGCAATATTGTTTTAACCCCCTCTTTCTCTCTCTCTCTCCATCATCACTCTCCCTCCAACCATGACTCCCGTTGCCAGAACTTCTTCTTGTTCCACCACGACTAATGTTGCCGGAACAATCTCGCCGACCTTTTTCATACCCCTACCCACACGTGTCTGAACACAACGTCTCCATCATCATGACATCAACCAGTTACCCCCAAAGCCGCAGCGAAGGGTAACAAGTTATGTTAAATCGGCTTGAATAAATCATATAATATTGATTTAAATATTGTCATTTCAGTGAAAATTGTGCTATTTTAGAGCAGGAGTTTGTAACTGGGATGGACTCTTAGCTCTGAACAATTTAAAAATAAAGTGGTTTGATCAGAATAAACTATCATTTTAAATATGGATTGAGGCAGAGAGGAAAAATCTCACTAGTTGTAACTTGATTGTGTATTTGTGATTTTCTTCTATTTTTATATAAACCGACGTTGACCTCAATGGTCTATGGGGGAAGTGCTCACTTCAGGACCCAATTTGCATGGGTTTCATACCCAGCTGAGGTCGACATACTTTTCTTGAGTGAATAAAAATCTGTAACACAACCTCCTTCAGATGGTATTGTGGCATGTGAAAGGACCCGATGCTGGAATGCGTGTGAAAATACCTTTCCCCAGCAAAATTGACAAGCCCTTTCGCTCACTCTCACAGAAATTATCATGTGCCGATATAATAAGTTGGTTTATAAAGTGGGCAGTAAATATCAATACCTCAAATAAATAAAATAAAAATATAAATCATCATCAACTGTTTCAATGCTGTGACCAGGTCAGTTTAGTAAAATGTCTCCATCTTCCTCTATCCTACCATAATTATTTCTCTTTTAATCACTGCCATTCTTCTCCTCTCACTTGCACACTTTTGGTTAGCTTCTCCCCCCCTCTCTTTCTTGGTCTTCCTTGCAGTCTTTACTACTTTTATAGATATGATAACATCCTTAGTTTTTTTTTTCATCTGTTCTGTTAAGTAGAACCAAGCTATTGGCATCTTTTAAAGTCATCAGGTACCTAATAGAACTGGTGGTGGTGGTGATGGTGATGGTGATGGTGATGGTGATGGGGATTTCAAAAGTCTAGCAAAGGGAGTATGGGGACATGTTGGAGAATCCATTGAGAGTCTAATCATAAAAATCCCAAGAAACCTGTTTTTTAGAGCTGAGTACATGAAAATCTACGGATTGAAATATTTAGTATATTGTTTTTAAAGTAAGACTTATTTTTCATGATATCTCATGTTTCAGTTTGACGTTTGACTGCTTAGGGAGGTTTGTCTTATCACATCAATGGGACGCAGAAGAGCCAAAATTGGTGGTTTGTGAGGCCAAACTTTTACCTAAGAAAACCAGCAACGTGGACACTCCTCACTACTCGAGGAGGATGTCTTCATCCACTGTTACCATGCCTGCCAACACGATCATAAAGAAGACACAGGGACAAGTTAGTTTGCAACTGACACTATCTACATGAAATAAGTTATTAAAATGACACTAAGAATGCTGAAAATTAGACACCATAATTGCTGATGCATTTCATCTGGCAAGTGAACATTTATAGAAATTTTGAAAGTACTGTAAATCAGGGGAACTTGGCTAACTGAAACTTTGCACCACGTTAGTAACTCTAGACGAACCCCAACCTCAACAAAAGATAGTTCCCATCCTTCTACCTCCCTGCACAGCTTTCCTCTCTATCTAATTCAATTGCTGTTATTTATGTAATAGTACAACTTAAACAGGAGTGGTACCATCTTGTTAGAGAACCACACCATTGCATTATACTGGCAGTTCCCAGAGTGGGGTATGCGGAAATAATTGAATAACTGCAGAAAAAGCTACACATGGCAACAGCGTAAGACAAAAGACAAGTCATCAGCTTTGAAAATAAAATTCCACCCAATGGCGAGAGGTAGTGGGATTTTTCTTTGTTATTTTACTTTGAGAAAAAACCACCTTTCCCCCCAAGATACCAAGTTATAGCCCAATCAGGGAAATGGTTTAAACTCTAGGCTAAAATACATACAGCATACATACAATATTGTGAAAATTACTTTTTTGGGTTTAGGGAATCATATAACGTCATCCATCAAAATCCTGAGATAAATTTTGTGATGATTGCAATACTTACTCTCTAAATTAAACACTGAAAAGAGGATAGAAGGGAAAGTTCTACATGCATACCAGACAACTGTATTGCTCAAACGTTCACAATTAAAAACACATAATTATGAAATTTTTGGGTTATATCGGTCCCCTTCTTCAGCAGAAGAGAATGAAACACCAAATGGACTATTGCAGCACGACTAGAGGCCACTTAGATACTGCTTTTGCCTGTTTCTTGACTTTTTTTAAAATTCTATAGCTGCTTGTTTAAACGTGTGTCTCGACTAATGATAGATGCATAGAATGTAGAATTTATCATCATCATCATCATCATCATCATCATCATGCACAGTTTCCTGCCACCGGTAGGGTCTGTCTGTAGGATAACATTAGATGGAGATTGAGTGTAATGAGGTGGACTGGTTAGAACTGGCTCAAGATAGGAAATAGGTTACATAGCTTAGTGTGGCAATGAACTTTCAAGTTCCTATTGCTATAGAGTAAGTTTAATACAAATATTGCTCTATATTGTGAAAACGTATTTAAAACTTAATGATTTAATGTAAACTTGATTCAAACCCTACTCAAAGTGAAAAGACACATACTTGTACACTACTTTCTCTCTTTTTTTTTTCATTATCTATTCGGGTTATACATAAGCACTAATTATGATTTTTAATTAATTTGGGATATTTAACATGCATTTTCTGAACCTTCTGATTATATCAACACACAAGAATTTCTATGAGCGAAAGTGAAAGGTTCTACCAATTTTTACAAGAAAGGTATTTTCACATACCTTCCAGGGTTCTTTTACATGCCACAATTGACATGGAACCAACAGTTTTTCTTCCCCTCTGAAGAAAGTTGTGCTACAGATTTTTTTCGCTCAAGAAAAATCTGTCAACCAGGTTGGGTTTGAACCCACAAACATCGGTTCCTAAGGCGAACATTTTACCCCAAGACCAGCGAGTTTGACCACTAATTATGTTAATGAGTTTGGCGTGATAATGGTTACCTTTAGATTATTCAACCACCGAAGTGTGTTCACACCCCCTCTTAATCACATATAATGTTTTTGTTGTCACCAGGAGGGTGAGGTGGTGCTGGTGACATTCTTCACTTGCCCGGAGGTTGGTCTGATTGTTCAAGATGTGCAGTCTCTCCCTGAGAACCACCATAAACTGCTGGGGGTCTGCACACCCCACTACTTGCTGCTCAGCAAGCCCTCCAGTCAGGTAAGTAACATTCTTACTTGTACCAGGTGTACCAACTTTCCCCTGCATTTGTTATAGTGTTAAAAATTGGTGTGTAGGGAGCATGATAAAAAAAAGTCAGTGTTTTTTGCAGTTTTTATGTTTCGTCTAGTGCCACTATGCTCATGACAGATATTCATCACCAGGTGAAGAAATCAAACTCTCTTTTTTAATGGAGCAATATTTTATTTATTTTGAAAAAAAAAANAAAAACCTGCAAAAACAACGCCCTTTTCTTGCATATCCTACACTCCCACCTTAACACTAGCCTTCATCCACTTAAACCTATCTTTTTCAAATAGAAAAGTTTATTTAATTTAATTATTTTACAATATCTCACTAACCGCCAGTTTATCCACAATTTTACATTACTGGTGTAGGGATGAGGAAGGCAGAGTAACCAAAAAATGTACCCTTGTTTGCATGGATGAAGAGAGTGGAAGAATATAGAAAAAGCCTTTCTCAGTACACGTGACGTGTCTATGAACCCCGACTTCCTAGTCGGATCGATTACAAAATTGACGTCTTACCCCACTTAGCTAAGGTGTTTTTGAAGCCACATGCACGCGCACACACATACAGTTTACATTAATAAACACTAGTGCAATGGTCACCCACTTCGGAGGCTGCATGGTCTAATGCGCTACTCTTACAGTAGACTAGACTGCCAATGGCGGGGAGATTAAGTCAGGTGTACTGAGGGTAGTTTTTCACTCTCCCTTCATGCAAAACCAGGTACACTTCCTATTAATATAACCTTCCTAATCCCTAAAACTATTAGCGTAATTAGTACATAAGCATATAACCCAAACGGGTAGTAAGATGCGGTGCTAAAATAACAACTAGTGCAATGATTCTCTCTTGATTGTTCCAACCCCAAATGATTGTTTTAATTTTCTTTCTCCGCAGCTGCCAAAGGTGGGGCTGGTGAAACGAATGGCAATGAGGGATTTTGAAGGACTAGAGAGTTGTGACAAGGCAACAAGGGAGGCTGTGCTCAACTTCAGCTACAACATGACCACGGGAAACATGGACGAAGCTTTCAGAGCCATCAAAACTATACGCAGGTCCGCAAACAAACATCTTTGGCAGGTGTTTGTGAATGGTTAAAAGGTGGCACTCCTGCTATAGACTGGACTGCCGATAACAAGGAGATAAAGCTTTGAATCCATTTACTCTAGATTTCACTTTCATCATCGCTTCTCAATTTATTTATTTTCAATTTCCTTATACAATTGTTCTGACATCTTATTCTTCTCTAAATCAGGATTTTTTCTGCTCTGTTCATTTTACACTATGCCTTCTATATAGTTAATGTAAAAATTTACACATTAATTTCCTGGAATTTAAACATATACTACTAAAACTACTTGTCCTATTCCGGTTTATTCTCGTGGCAGCTAACATGCCTCTCACAAACTTCAGTCCCATGGTCTCCACTTTGCTTCTCTCTCGATACGGGTGGACTTCCTCTAAATTCAATCTTCCTGATCCCCTAACACATTAGTGTAACGAGTATTTAGGCGTATAACCTGAAAGGGTAGTAATACGCAGTGGAAACATCAAACAACTTGTTATGACATGATTGAAAGTACTTTGTTCAAGTTTACATATGTTTAGCTACTTTGTTTTTCTGGCACCGCGTTTTCTACTTGCCAGGATTATACACATATCTACTAATTTACACTAATGTGTTAGGGACAAGGAAAGTTGAAATTAGATCAAGTGAAACCACATTTTCATGGAGGGAGTGTGGAAAACCATCTAGAAAAAACTGTCCTCAGTACACCTTACCAGGATTCAAACCTCAATCTCCCTGTCATCGGCAGTTATGAGTGTGATGCATTAGAGCATGTGGCCACTGTAGCGGGTCTAATTCAATCCATCTTGTGAAACTTGTTCCAGTGAGGTTGTCTGGGAGAGTTTGGCGAAGATGTGTGTGAAGACCAAACGCCTCGATGTGGCTTCTGTTTGCCTGGGCCACATGAAACATGCTAGAGGGGCTATGGCCCTGAGACAAGCCGCCCACGAGCCAGAACTCGAGGCCAGAGTTGCTATGTTGGCTGTGCATCTCGGTCTTATGGTGAGTCGTCATAATGAAGCACATTGGATCATCTTAATTTGTTGTGCAAGTTAAAGAACAAATTGTTCTCTTAGCAACATAATTTTATCAATAAATTAGGGAAGTATGAGAATTATTTTTTTTAAATTTAGAAATGAGAACAAACACATTTATCAAAAACAAGACAAAACAAGAAAAACTCCTGCTCTGATATTTTTTTAATAGGTGGAACCTTCATATCCTTGAATCCCTTAAATGAAAAATTAGATCAACTTGAATTTAAAAAACACTTGAACTCAGGAACCTTAGATTTGACCTCATCTGTCTTTTTTTTTTGCTTCATATTCTTCAAACCTTTTGTCTTTCACACAAAAATAATATTTTGTGTTGTGTATTTATGTATTTGTTTTATCTTTGATTATAACAGTTAAGTTTTAATCAAAACTCTGATTTTCATAGATTTTCACTATTTGCTTTAAACTTTGTTTAGAGGAACTGCGCGCGAGGGACTTGTGACCATGTTTTTGTTTATTAGGATGAGGCAGAGAGACTTTACGAGCTTTGCGGCCGATACGACCAGCTGAATGCCCTGTATCAGGCCGCGGGAGAGTGGGACAAAGCCATGCGTGTGGCAGAGGAGCACGACAGGATCCACCTAAGAGCCACTTGCCACAACTATGCAAGCTATCTGGAGGGGAAGGGGGACACGGCGGGGGCCGCCAGGATGTACGAGAGGGCAGACACACATAGGTCTCAGGTACCTCGCATGCTCATCGATGACCCAGATGCTCTACAAACCTACGTCAGCAAGACCAAGGATGTGTGAGTGGAGAAACAGTTGATTGTTATAATAATAATAATAATAATAATAATAATAATAATAATAATAATAATAATAACCACCATCATCATCATCATCATTGTCAAAGACTGAATTTTTTCCTAGTCAAGTAGAAGTTTTGAATTGAAACGTGTTTTTTTAGCATGGTCTCTTCCTACACATTCAGGTTATACTATATTTACTAATTAAGCCAATGAGTTGAGGAGGAGAAAGATTGAATTTATAAGAAGTATATCTGCATTTGCATGGAGGTAGAGTGG
The DNA here is from genome assembly GCA_901482245.1 of Timema douglasi. Taxonomy (NCBI): domain Eukaryota; kingdom Metazoa; phylum Arthropoda; class Insecta; order Phasmatodea; family Timematidae; genus Timema; species Timema douglasi. The sequence continues at coordinate 32,507 of CABEEJ010004871.1, forward strand.
AAAAATATTTTTGAAAA
>CABEEJ010004871.1:32865-47757 GCA_901482245.1 Timema douglasi
CCCCCCCAGTCAGCTGACCAAATGGTGGGGCCAATACATGGAGAGTACAGGCCGCATGGATGAAGCCATCGAGTGCTATGAGAAGGCAGGCGATTACTTCTCCCTGGTGAGGATCCTGTGTTTCCAAGAGGATCTGACCAGGGCCGCCCAAGTAGCGAGCACAACCGGCGACAAGGCGGCGTGTTACCATCTGGCGCGGCGCTATGAGAGCCAGGGGAGAATACAGGAAGCAGTCCACTTCTTCACCATAGCGCAGGCATACGGGAATGCTGTCAGGATATGTAAGGTGGGTAAACACCAGGGTGATATCAGCTCGGTAGACCTTTTTACCGTCAAGGTTAAAAATCCTTTCTCACAGAGGTAGAATGTGGCAAAAGGGAGAATTACTCTTAAGGATTTCTTACTCATTAGTCAATACATTATACAGTTTAGCTGTTTCTTATAGCCTCTGAGTTAGGGAATACAAAACTATTTTTTTCACCAACATTGATAACTTTTTATTACATTATTATTTATTAGTATTATTTTATAGGTATCATTCAGTCGATTACATTATCTGACGGTCAACTGTTGATAATTTTGTTCAGGGACTAAGCAAGTTTTACACAATTTTCTTTCCTCAAGTTAAAAAAATGGCACTAGCTATGTTAGGACATATCACTTTAGCAAGCTTTGATATCAATTTCAACATCTTATAATATACCTGGCTTCGATATAATCTACATGAGGTAAATGTAAGAAAAACTATTCTTTTGAGCCACCTTCGGCTTTTCTTTGCATTTTTCACGTTTCCTTTGGACTTAGCTTTGCATATGCAAAAGTGGCCTTTTAACACACCCGCTAGTCAGTCGTGATGGAAACTATTCCTTCCAGGTCGGATCTTCTCTTTCTGGAGTTCTCTCCCTCTGATTACTTTGTTGTGTTTCCAGGAGCATGGCCTGGAGGAGGGGCTCTGGAACCTTGCTCTGTTGGCAGGACCCAGGGAGCAACTGGAGGCTGCCCAGTATTTCGAGCAGAGCGATCACCCGCTCCCTGAGAAGTCTGTGTTGCTGTACCACAGGGCGGGCATGCTACACAAAGCCCTCGACCTGGCATTCAGGTTCCTATTAATTTATATAAGTTGAACAAAATGATATAAACTCTTTAGACTTTTTAAACATTTCAGAATTGCAACTCAAATTTGAAATTTTAGAGCGACAAGTTTTCGGAACCCACCAAAAATCGGCTTATTGCCCATTGTTTGAGAACCTTGGATTATGCAGTACACCTTATATAGTCTGTTTGCCTTAGGAAGTACTTTGCTGACATTTTAAAAAGTTACTTGATCTACTTTAATGCATTCATGAACAATGTTGTGTTTTGCAGTCCATCCATTTGACCATTGCAAGAGACCTATTGTCGATATTAGCTACACTACATTTACTAATAGTCTAGAATATTCTTTGTATAACGATCTCTATTTAAAAATTAATTCATGTTTAGTTTTATAACCTTCTTATATTGTTTTATTCCCAATGTCTTATACCCTTTACATTAATTTTAAGACTGTGTGAGTGCTTTAAATTTTGAGTTTGAGTCAAATTTTAGCAATTATTTGAACTCTATTCAAAAAAACTTCCTAAACTCATAAAATCTGAGTACTACAATTTTTTATTTGTATTGCAAAAATGCCGAGTTTGATTAATTTTATTCAATTTTAACGTTTTCTCAGGCACGGGCTTTGAATAACTCCTTGGTTTGCCAAATGTTCTCTTGCTTGAATTAACATTTCATTGCAATAAGTTATTATAGTGCTTTATATATCAATGAAGCACCAGACTCTTAGCCAGTCTGAATACTTCATATTGAAGCTGATATATGTAGCTTCCGGTTCATTGCCATACTATGAACATGAATAAAGTAATAAATGATAAATAAATGAGTAGTGAAAATATTTGTCGGCTAAGAGTATAGGAGAAGTAAAATGGTTGCCGCTTCTACACAGATATTTATTTTAGATGCATACTAGGGAATAGGTTAAAGTATTATTTAATTTAAAACTGAATCCCTCTATATTTTCATTTGTCTTTTAAAAAATATAACTGGTTCAACTATATTAAATTTATTTTAAAATCCAAATTTGTGTGATTATATCTTTATTTTCACATGGAATAAAACATCCTCCTTATATTTTTCACTTTTATTATAACTCAGATAAAACTTATGATTTATTTTATTCAAGCTCCACTTGAAGTTTAAAATCACTACTTGCACACCTGTGATTAATTTATCACCAATAAATTCTGTGCATCACAAGTTTAATGGTCATCTACAAATTTTTATTTGAAGGGGGGGAAAAAAAAAGCTTTAACTACCATAATGTTTTCCCAATATTTTAAATTAAATTTTCTTTTTTGGTTTTATAGTTTAGTGGTCAAAGTTTCTGGCTACAGATCCAGAGGTTTCAGGTTCGATCCCCAGCTCTTCCAGATTTTTTGTGAAGCCGTGGGTCTGGAACGGGGCTACCTCAGCTTCGTGAGGACAAACGAGTAGTTACTTGAAGTGAAAAGTAGCAACTCTGGTCTAGAAAACTGAGCTGAAGGGTTTGTTATGCTACACCCTCTATCCGCAAATGTTGACACTATCTTTGCCAACAGATGGTGGCAACTTGGTTGGTATGACTCGATTGCGGGCTGATGCCATGGAGTATAGTAGCTAAACGTTCCAGTTCTAGTTTACATATTTTCTTGTGTCTTGTTTCAGCTCTTTAGGTACCGACCTACAAACTGTCCTGGGCCTCGATGTCCAGTGGTGCTTTGCGCCACTTCTGTGCCGAGTCCATAGCACGTTAAAGATACCGTACCGTTGTCTTGTTTCAGGACACAGCAGTACAGTGCCTTGCAGCTTATAGCCCTAGACCTCAACTCCACCTCCGACCCTGTTCTCATTGCCAAATGTGCCAAGTTCTTTGTTGACAACAAACAGTTTGACAAGGCTGTCGACTTGTTGGCTGTGGGCAAGCAGGTACACTTAGGACTCTCACATTGTTTTATTAATACAGTGTAGTTTTGTAGGGATGTGTGAGTAAGCATTCTTCACGTTGAGTCGAGTTTGAATGAAAACATAAAGTTTTTTTTTAGATTCGATTATTATATAGTAGTATTCACACTAAAATTATATCAATTTAGTTTTTTTTAATAGGTCCATGAAAAAAACAAATACAGACATAATGGTAATTTTTTACTAACTACATATTTTTTTATAAACAATTATGATCATACACACAATCCTATTTCTAAATAAATTTGTACAATCTGACACCTGGACTCAGTTGGTAGCATGTATGTCTACTGAGCTGAGGGTCTCTGGTTCGATTTTCAGTGTGGCTGAAAAATGTATCATTGATGGAACTACCCTTTTAGAGAGTGATGGCTGGGGACTTAATGTTGTGCCTGTTCTAGTCTTAAGTTAGATTATAAGATATATTACAGAAACCCCATGGGCTTTTTGGTGCTGACTAACAGTTCATAGCTGAATTTTGACATATACCTAAATGTTGACTGTCAGAAGTGACATCTGCTAAACACATGTATTTGCAGATAATATGGCTCGGCGTGGGAATACATAATTTGGTCTGGTAACTTTTCAAAGCCGTCAAGAAGTCAGCTGTGAACTGTCAGTCAGCACCAAAGAAGCCATGGGGCTACTGTAAGTTACGACAGGCCTAGCAAGGCGGTAGGAGTTATGTAAAAGTTGTTGAGTTTGAACCACTGCCAAAACTCTGCTCAAGCTCGAATTGTCAAGTACTTGCACATCCTTATAATATAGAGATGGTATGGACGTGCAATGGAAGTGGAGATGAAGTATTTAAAGAAAAGGCCACAAGGGAGTTCAAGGAAGAGATGGGAGGAGCAGATAACAGCAAGTGTTCGAATTAAAGGAGAATAATGGACAAGATTATTTACAGCAAGGGTTAAACTAATTATCTTTACAATTTTGCTATCATCCTTATCACTTACCTTGTATCATTTTAAAGTGTTTTTATTCTACAGCTAAAGCAAACCACCATACAATTAATAACTTTCAATCAAATACTATAATGCTGGCCGGCAATCACCGAGAGCTTTTATACGAACAACATTACTAAGCAATTAAATTGTGTTTGGTGTAGTATGAAGAGGCCTTGGCGCTGTGCGTGGAGCATGACATCCCTGTAACAGAGGACTTGGCGGAGAAGTTGACGATGGTCAAAGGAGAAGGTGACGAGGGTCTGAGGGTCAGAGTACTGGAGAGTGTGGCAGAGAGCGCCTTGGCACAAAGGAACTACCACCTTGCTACAAAGAAGTTTACTCAGGCTGGAAACAAGGTAAGGTCTTGAGATTTCTTGTTTTGAAAAAAAAAAAAACTATCAGCTTTGACTTCACTTGGAAAAAAATTCTGGCTTTGACAATTAATGAAGATTCTCTAAATACAAATATTCACGACTAAAACACTCAATTTATGTTCAATTATTTCCATTATAAGCTGCTATGTATATCACATGTTAAATATTAAATGTTTATTTTAGCTTCGAAAATTTTTACTTGTGAAGCGTCTTAACTGTGAAAACAAGATTTTTTTCCCCTCCAAATAAAAGTTGAATTTTACAAGTACTTGAAGTTTCGCACAACCCTATCAAATCATGTTTTGGCTCCAGGTGAAGGCAATGAAAGCGCTTCTCAAGTCAGGGGACACAGAGAAGATAGTTTTCTTTGCCAACGTTTCGCGTCAGAAGGAGATCTACGTGATGGCGGCCAATTATCTTCAGTCCTTGGACTGGAAGAACAACCCAGATGTTCTTCGGAACATTGTCACGTTCTACAGCAAGGGCAAAGCGCCTGAGCTTCTGGCCAACTTCTATGTAGCATGTGCGCAGGTAAGGCCTCGGGTAAAGGATGGTTTGCCCCTTTTGCTTTGTAATAGATTCCAAGGATGGGATCACTGAACCCTTGAATTCCTCAAATCCAAAAGCAATTTTGAGGATTGTAGAAAATATTGAATTTGAGATTAATTTTTTTTTTTTTCTAAATTTTGAATTGAAATTAATTTAAAGCTTCATACTGCCTGTTGGTGGCTCAGTTCCAACATAACCTAACTATAGGAGAAACTTAACATCCAGACCAGGGGCGTCAAAACTTTTTTAAACCAGGATGATGTAAAATGACATGTGTATGTTTACCACCTGCAAGTGTATTTTATTGTTGGCATGCAGGTGGAGGTGGATGAGTATCAGAACTATGAGAAAGCCCTGGGGGCCCTAGGTGAGGCCAACAGATGTCTAGCCAAGGTAACCAACCCGAGAGACCCCATGAAACATCAGAAGGCAGAGGAGACGCTCAACTCCCGCATGGCTCTAGTTAAGAAATTCATCGATATTCGCAGGTAGATGAAATATTTATATCTCTTCGAGGTAAACCTCTTTTTGCTTTTTGAGGTGTTTTATAATATTTGTAAAAGGGTACAGGAAAGGCGGATAGAAACACATAAAAGGAAGCGAACATTGCTTATAATTCTTAATATTATAACTTTGAGGGTGAAAAAAAAATCCTATTAGAGTTTCAAAAACAATTTTTTTAAGGTATTATTATGCCTAATAATGTCCAATGTAGCTATAGGAATCCGACACCTTAGCTCAGTCAGTTACATGACTAGCTTACTGAGCTAAGGGTCTTGGGTTCGATTTTGGCCATGGCCGAAAATTTATCATTGATAAAATGTGGGTTTACCCTTTCACATTGGATGTTCTCCTAGGCCTTTATCTTATCTTTGCATGGAAAACTAGACTTTCCTCTTTAATATCAAACATTCTGGCATTCATACAGGCTATATGACCGAGGAGACCACGAGTCCTCTCTCACTCAGAGCCGCCAACTGCTGCAGAGCTCAGACGCAGACTTGGAGTCTGCTGTGCGCCGAGGAGATGTCTATGCTCTCATGGTAGAGCACCACGTGTCTGCCGGAGAGTTAAAGGCGGCCCAACATCTCGTGGAGGAATTTAGGAAGCTGTCACCTGGTGCTAACGTTACCTACTACATCCCTCCCAGCACCATCGACAAAATTGCCAGGTACGGTGTTTTTTAACTCCGCTATGGTAGATTTGATCAGTGTAGTTGTTTCACACTATCTCTGAACTTTTTGTTACTTCAAAAGTTATTAAAGTGTATTTATGTGTATGTATTTGGAAGAAGGTAGAGCAAAGGTGGATATAAACTAGAGATGGAATCCCCAAATCTCTCGAAACCCTTGAGTTCTAAAGAAGATTAGAGGATTCAAGACTCACATCCTTAAAAATTAAATTTAGTTTAAATTAGGAGGGATAGCCAGCACACTTACCTTGGTGATACTGGAGTAGAAATTGTCTAGATAGAACACTAAAAAAAATAAAAATAAAAATTTTAAGGATAAGCTTTCTCTCTCACAGACAGCTTCATCAGGTCAACAGAGTAGATTGATGCTCAATTTTTAGTTTTTATATCTAATAAAATTTGCAATTTTCGAAATGAAATTTGTATTAAAGCTTTAATACCACTTATTGGTGGTTCATAACCGATTATAATTAAAGGATAAACTTAACATGCAGGCCCCAGATCATTAATTTAACATTTAGTTACTATTTGTACTATCTATTATTCTTTTATATTGATATTTATTTTTATATTCATAATTTTTTCCAAGATTCGGATTTGTAAAATAGTGGATATGACCCAACTCTTAATAGATACACATAAAAACAAGACAAACACAATATGGCTTTGTCAATAAAAATAAGAACACAGTTCGCACTTTACATTGTTGCCACTAGACAGTGAAGTAATGGCTGCCTCTTGAAGAAAATCTATTGTTATTGTCTAATCACCCGACCTCGGTTTCATTCTATCGAAACTAATCAGGAGTGAGTGTGAAACCTGCAACGCAACTTCCTAAAAGAGGAAACCAAAACCATAAAAGGGAAATAATGGAAGTTGGTAAAGAATGTATTCAAGCTATGTTGATTCATTTGTTGAAGTGACAGACCATATTGGCCATTTGTATAAAAACGAAGTTGATTTTAGTAACTTTTAAACTGTCAGAAAGTATCAAAGTTACTGTGAACAAAATGTTACTTTAAACAGATTCATACCTTCTGCTCTAAAATATAATGTCTCACTTTTACAGGTGATGTTATTTTTCAAGTTGACCAAACATATGAATATTGAACTTTATTGTTGTAGCTTTTGAAGGGACATTGACGGTCAAATATATTATGAACCAACTATAGCATGTATCAGAGTTTGTTTGGTGTAAGGTTGTAAATAAAGGAAAAAGGCGCCAAACGGCTGTATTGAATTAAACATTTAAAGGAAGATAGAAGGGCAAGACTTACACACTTACCAGAACACTCTAGGCCTCAAAGTTCACAATTAAAACCCCCTAAAACACATATTATGTAATTTTCGAGGTACATCAGTCACCTTATTCAGTAGAAGAAAGTAAAAAACTCAATTTTTTCTGTTGATGCAGGGGTGGAACTCTTAAGCCTAAAATTTTCTGGTATGTTGGCTTTGTCCTTCAATCCTGCTTTCAATATTTAATTCAATAAAAGTTGTATTTAGAGATGGGTCAAATCCAATATTTTACAAATCTGAATCTTAATTTTAACTCTGAATCTCAAAATCAAGTTTGAATTTTGGAAAAAATTATAAACATGAGGAGAAATAGGAATATAACAGGATAGTAGAAAATAGAAATTAATTGTTTGCTCTTTTTTTTCTACTAAAAATGTATTCACTATTTCGATCATATATTAAGTGTTAAATTAATTATCTGAGTTATAATGGTTGAGTTTTTTATATAATTATGTTGGGACTGAATCACTAATAAGCGGCTCTAAAACAAATTACAACCAACAATTTTGAAAAAACCCCATTTATCTAATCTCGAATCCGATATATTTTTAATCTCAAATATCTTTAAGGTTAAATGATCCCATCTTTAGTTGTACATTATTTAAATACCCAAAACAAGGATTTACAATATGTTTTTTGCTCCTACTTACACTGTTTTGTCTTTTATCAGAGGCTTGGGTCTACCGGTGTCATCACTCGTGCCCCCGCTGAGAGACACAGGTCTAGATGTTAGGCTCAAACTCTCCGGAGCCGGAGACGCAGAGGAGGTTGCAGAGGAGGAAGAAGAGATAGTTGAAGATACCAGGGAGAGAATAAAGAACGGCCGGGCCTACGCCGTATGAATGTTGTTCCTCCGGGCGCATATCGAGTCATGTGCCGTATCGAGGATGAGGGCCTACTACCAAAAGCTAGCCATAACTTTTTGTGCTAATTTATTGATTGCAGTAGCGTTATTTATGCCCCTTTTTACCACAAAGCTCCACAACAAATAGAGCTTTATCATTTTTTAATTTACATCTCATATTTTGCCGTTCATGTGAGAATAAATAAACAATTTTCTATTTTCATAGTTGGGCTGGAAATCTTTTAAAGTAAAATTGATTATATTATAAAAATTAATGAAATATAAAAACAAGTGAAAAAGACATAACACAAAACAAAATTTTTATGTTTGGGGCTTTATGGCTTTTATCAAACACAAACAAGTACGAAAAACAATAAAAATATCTAGATGTAATTAATTATTAAGAGGACAATCGTATTGGGATCACCCCAGGAATATAATAAGAGTTCAAAAAGATACTTTTCAAACAAATGAAAACATTTTGAAAAAGACTTTAAAGTATTGTAGTGTGAGTGATATGTCAGGAAGATAACCTTAAGGAGAGTAAGCTTAGGCCTTGTGAAAAAAAAATTAGGGTTGGATAGAATAGAATCCACTATTTTACAAATCTGAATCTCCAATTTACTACCTATGAATCTCGAATGTATGGTTCTGAACCACCAATAAGAAATATTAGAGCTCTAAAACAAATCTCACGTGCAAAATTTTTAAAAAATCTATCTTTTAGGATTTGAGCTTTGAATCATACATTTTCTTTAGTTTTGAATATCCTTGAGGATTCGAGGATTTGAGGTTCCATCCTTAATTTTAGACTATATTTATACATATATTACATTTAGAAGCGACGCTTAGATCCTCGAATCCTATGATATTCGAGTTTCATAAATTATTGATATAACATTTTAATTAATCTACTAAAAAGTAGAAAGGTAACAATACCTCTTTTTCTTGATTCTGATTTCTTAAGTTCAACCTCTATTTTTCAATACTCGATTTTGATTCTTGAACATTTCCTATTTCATTATTTTTTAAATCATCAAACCTCATGTAAAAAAATATTTTTTCAACTTCATAGCACAACAAGAACGAATTTTAAAATATAAATAGTAATAAAACCAAATTAATGTTTAATTTTAACAAAGGAAAATAATCCATAACACCATGTATCAAGGCATATTGAAAATAATTAATATCATAATTAGGAATTACAATAGTAACTATGTATTTTTACCTACAATAAAGCCTTCCCCGTGTCATATATTTGTAATTAATTTTAAAATAATGTAATAAACCACTGTCGAAAACATAAGTTTTTTTTTAAATTTCCAAATATGGTCATTAATTGGACCAAAATACATATCAAATAACGGGGACTAAACTAATATGAAAGATAATCAATTACAACTCATTCTGAATTTAGCTGTTTTGCGTAGTTGGCAGTACTTTCATTGAGATTTAAGAATCGAAGAATCGATTTTGATATCTCTACTAAAATAGTGTTCTCTTTAGTGTTTATAACATAATAGACAATTAAAGTGAAATAACATTAGTCAGTGGCAGCAAACCTTAAACATTTTTTTTTTAAATTCAATTTTGAATATATTATATTAACTTACATTTTTAATATTTGGGATTCAAAAGTAAATTTAAGATTTGGATTCAAATAATATAAGCTTCAAAACATCTGTAATGACATTATTTTACACATTTTACTCATCAATTTATTTGCATGGCAAGTTAAATAGTACCTTTTGAAGAAACATTTAATTTAATTTATATGTGGTTTCATCCCTTGGGGATGAGCTAAAATAAAGTTATGATTAACTTTTAATCAATCAAATGCCATAGCAAATAAAAGAGATTTTTTTTAAAAAGATTCTTTATAGCCAGATGTGTAAATGGTTGTATTACATTTTAATTAGTTGTAGTTGAAACTAGTTCAAAAAATACAAAATAGTATATTAGTAAATATCTTGGCTATCTAAATAACATGGGTGTGCGAGAACTCAACAATTCGAATTTGGGTACTTGAATTGTCAATTTTCTCTTGAAAACTCTGATTTTAATTTATTTTAGTCAATATTAAAATATTTTTTAATAACAAATAGAGAACCCCAATATAAAAACATAATTTCTTCTACAACTATACTATTTTTTTTTTAAATCTTTAATTTGTGTGACCTTAACCTTTTTCACAAAAAAGTTACACAATTAAAAATATGTTAGTGTTTCTGGTTATGAACCCATTAAAAAAATTCCAACTTTAAATATTTCTAAGACAAACATTTTTCTATGTTTCTTGAAATCTATTCAAACTTGACTTGAAAGGGAAAATTATTACTCGCACACCTCTACATTATAATAGTCAATTGAAAGGGCAATAGAATCATGACAAATAACTGTGATAGTCTATGCATACATAACATGACATTGTACTTCAATATACCAAGTTAACTCGTGAATATATTATGGCCTACTGCTGTGGAGGTACACATATCAAAATATAAAATAATGAATCTTGTATCTTAGCCATAGTGTAAGATTGTATTAATGGTGTAGTTGTGATATACACCTGAGAACTCATAATCCATCCATTATATATATCTATTTGTAAACTTGTAGAATCCGTCCACACACTTTCTGTGCACATGTATTTATAAATCTCGTAAGAGATACAGTTAATTACTTGTTAATAATAACTTGTACGAAGTTACAAAATTTTGAATATAGTTAATAGTTACTAAACTTGTACAAAGTCTCAAAATTTTAATCCAAAATCTGGATCTTATTAGTATTCATATTCAATTCAAAATATTAATAGGTTTATGAGATTCAAACATTTTAAATCCAAATAAATACTATGTTCGGATTATTTAGTTTACATCCTTTACGGTTTCCAGCCTGTGGCGCGGGTTAATTTTTTATCCAAGTCATATATTTTCCACTACTAGCTTGTTAGGCCTGTCGTAGCTTCATACGTCTTGTAATTTAACTTAAGACTAGGACAGGCACAACATCCAGTCCCCGACCATTATATGAAATTAGATTTCAAAAGTCAATCTTTTGTGTAATTTAACTTTTAAAGATAGAGTTATTATTTAACTTTAAAAACTTGTGTATTTCATAATATTAGTAATTCATTCATTATTTAAACATGGTTTAGTAACCCCATTATATTTGACTCAATTTTATTTTAGCAACGCAGCTTACTAACTATTAAGGTTATACTCATATTTGGCTAAATTAAAATATGTATAATTTTGCCAGGTATTTTATAACGTTTAAAACTCAGATTCAATTCAAAACATTTTCATTTTAAAATATTCGATTTATAATATAAAATGTTGAATTTGTACAAGGCTAATAATTACCCATTTTTCATGGTTTTGTATTGTCCAAAGCAGTGTTCAGAATAAAAGAGAGCAATTTTAAGCCATTCATTTCAACTAATTTTTTTAGGTAAAAAAATGCACAAGTTGAAATAAAATTGTTTTTTTCCGAGGTGTGTTTTCTATGTATGGAATAAGACATGAAAAAGAGTGATGGAAACAAATGACTTTAGCTAGCCTACACATTGAAAAGAGGAACACAGTTCACACTTTAGATCGCTGTCATTAGACAAAGCAGTAATGATTGCCTTCAAAAGAAAAAAATAGGTTTGCTATGAAGAGCTTGTATTTAGAAGAACCATTAAAATATGGTATCTCCTTTCACTTAATTATAGATTATATGTGTAAAAATATTGTTCATTTTAGGGTTTTCTTATAGATTACTTTTTTGTTACATCCATTACTGTTTCCAGGCTGTGGCCTGGGTCAGTTTCTATTCAAACCATATATTTCACACTACCGGCCTACTAGGCCTGTCATAGCTTCATATGCCTTATAACATAAGACTAGTACAGGTACAACATCCAATCCCCAGCTGTTAATTCATCACTGGGAAAGGGTAAACTCAAATTTCATCAATGATACATTTTTTGGCCATGCCGGGAATTAAACCCGGAACCCTTAACTCAATAGACAGATACGCTACCGACTGAGCTAAGTTTTTGGATAATAGATTACTGATTTTCTTAATATCACTTTTTTTTTTCAAGTATCTGTATTTGTTAACTAGCTACACTAAAATGGAGACGTGTTTATACAAATCTTTACTTAGAACATTAAAATAGCTATTAAAACCTATTTCAAAGTAATTGTAGATTTTTCTAACTAATAATATATGCATGAATTAAAACAAAAACCTTTTAGTGAAATTGATATTTTAATGGCAAAATATTTTCAATTGTATTAATTTAAATGTGAATTAACGATATAACATTTCAATAACCGAAATAATAAGTTCTCTCACTTAAGAAAATATATTTGCCTTGACCAAAGAACTTTAAAAAGGTTCTTTAACCTGATAACATATTGGCCATAATGTTTCCAAAGGCAAATATTTAAAAATATAAAAAAATATTTAATATGAAGTCAACTTTCCACATCTTTATGCGTCTTTCCCAGAGCAACGACCAACACTGTCTTGGTGCACATTTACTTCAGAGGATTGGAAGGAATAGGGTTGGAGAAATCGTTGATTAGCATTATTGTTTCATTGCTTCTAGTTTTGTTCTGAACACTGTATTGGTCCAATAAAGTTATCTAGCTGTACCTGTGTTTATTTTTAATGTAAAATGTACACAATCCAAGTGCCATGTTGGTACTTAAAGTGTGACATTTCTGTACAATTGACAAGTGTTGATCTCATAGTGTAGCATAGTGTAGTGTGTTTAAGAGCCTTTACCTGTCGGCTGTGCTTACATTCCGTCCACAGTAAATTGTTTTGGCAATAAAAAAAAAAAATCTTACATGTGAGTTTGATGTGTATTTTATTAAATTATCGTCATTATTGTCAACTTTTTCCAGCCTGTGCCCTGGTAAATTAGTAAAATGCATCCATCTTCCTCTTTCTTTAACCATTATTCCTCATTCATCCTACTCTCACTCACACACTTGATGTTATCTGCTACTCCCACCTCTCTCATTTCTCATTTGTGGAATGTTTCCTACATACCATACTTGCTCTCTGTCATACTCTCCCTACGATTTCTATTTCCCCTCAATCCCCCACTTTTATCTATATAAATAGCATTGTATCTTACTACTCGTCCAGGCTATATGGGTAAGTACTAATGAGAATTATTGGACCAGGGATTGGCAACTTGTCGAAAGCGATCACCCAGTCGATCTCACGCTAATTTTTAGTGTATTGCATAAGAAAACCACATCGGTATTAAAAGTTGATCCTTGCGTTTTATAAACTCACTTATATATCAAGTACTTTCAAATTATATTTGAGTTTGACTAAAATTACCTTGATCGGTCATAATCAGTAGTGTTGTAATGAAATGAAATATTTGAATATGAAAATATATAGTTTATTTATATTACATTTTATCCATAAGGATGAGGAAGGTTGATTTAAATGAATAAATATAAGATGGTTGATATTAAGGAATAAATCTAAGGTGTAGAAACGATGGGTGATTGTATGACCGTTGATAATTTAATAAGTCAATAAGGACTTAAAGGTTGCCGACCCCTGCCTTAGACCATATGACCACCGAAGAGGGTCTAAATATAATAATGCTGTCCTAACAGCATGTTCCCCCACAGTCTTACAGATACAGAGTCAATAACGTCATTGTAACCGCCTGTATCCGAGGATGCCATCAATTTAATACACTATCCACAACTTTTTGCTCAAAATAGCTTGGATGACCCATATGCTAGTTCTAAAATATCTTCAACAAAACAAATACAATGTTGAAATTAAAAAACTAGATTAGTAGCCCCTTGGCTTCTGCTGCTTCTTTATTGCTAGATCCTCTAATGCTAACCACCGTGTATCACCTTGAAGAGGTATTTCCAATGTCCAGTCTCCAGGAAAAAGATCCTTTTGGGTATCAAACTTTTGATGATGCAAAACAAACACATTGAAAGGCATAAGTAGCCTCTAATAAACCAAATGTGTCACTACAATATCCACCAAACTAAATAACAGTGTGCCCAACAATACACATAAAACACAAGGATTATCATCCCATTTGTCGAATTTGAACTGAATGCAGTCTGACATCACTGATGCACCATTATTCGACTGTATAGCACATTTTCTTATGATTTAATCTGAATGTACAACACATTTTATTATGATTTAATCTGATAAATGAACAAAACCAATAAAACTATATCAGTTTATGTGACACATCAACTGCAAACGAACATGCCTCTACAGGCAGCAAAAAGATGAAGTTTTATTGATTTAAAAACAATGGTAATTTACAAGGTAATAAACCAACATTTGCCTGGAAAGAGGATTGTGTGCAAAAATATTATCCCTTCTTTCCATACTTTACTTTTAATATTTTCAAAATCTTTTGATTAAATATCAATGTTACTAAACCATAAAAGTGATTATGTTGTTTATATATTTTTTTAAATTTTCTAATTATTGGATACAATACTTAAATGTTACTCCATTGCATATTTAGAAATAATTATCAACTAATTTAATTTAAATAGGGGTTTTTAAACACTAAAATTTAAATGTAGTTAGAATGCTTCTAGGACAATAACTAAGCCCTAGTCGCCCTCCCCC
>CABEEJ010004872.1:0-10108 GCA_901482245.1 Timema douglasi
ACATTCACAAGATGTCTTGTCAGAGGTGAAGGAAGGGTTTGGTAATCAGATAGATCTGTGCCTGGACCGAGGATTGAACCCCGGCCGCCAGCATGGAAGTCTGACACCTTACCCCTAGACCGCCAGGTCACCATGTCTTACTAACATTCCGATATTTCCACGTTACGCTAATAGTGTGGGCATGAGGAGGAGCGAACTATAGTAAATGTACCCATATTTAGTGTAACGAGATTAGGGAACCATTAATGATAGAACACCCTCGGTACACCCGATGGGATTTGAATCCCGGCCTGCTCGTCCCCCCATAAAACCAGACTAGATGACCTTAAGGTTTACGCCCCTTGATCAGCTTTTGGTCTCCCAACAGAGTTGTAATAGTGGTTAGCACTCCTGACCTAAGAAATGAATCAATAACAAAAAGTAATGCTTCAAACAATTTTGATTTGTAATTGATTGACTCCTATAAAATGTTGTTTTAAAAAAAAAATATTATCTGTTTGTTTTTGAAGGAGGTTATCGCAAGGAAGACTTACCAGCAACTGGTAGACCATCTAACCTGCTTTCCCACCCCTTGAAAACCCCGACCAAGATTCGAACTGAATCTCTTGATACTTAGGGTTGGATGTAAGATAGTCAGTGCCCGCACCTGTTACCGTGTGGATTAAGGTGTCATACTCTCAGAATATTAGATTGTTTATTAGGGGGTTAAGCTTCCGATCTCCAACAGATACATTGGGTTGGTTTACCTCAGATAATTTCACAATATCTCTTCACACAAACGCGGGTGCAATTCCTACAAATATAGGCCTATTCCTTATCCACATATAGTATAATTTCGGAAGAAAGGAAATTTTAGAAACTATAAATATATTGATTTGCTCTCAAAATTAATAACATTTTACCATATTATTATTATTTTAATTTTATATATATTGATAATACACATAAAAAGTCACAGCTGCAGAAAACTGACTTGACGTATGAACTAGTGAAAGTAGTTTTAGCAAAAAAATTATCCCCTATCTTTTTCGAACTGTACATTATATCTAGACGACACCTCGTGTTAAACGTTTTTTTTTACTATAATTGGAAACAGCACGCCAGTTGAGATCTTTGACGCTGAACCAACCCTTCATGTTTAACTTTTATTAAATTTAAGGGTCATTAAGGGTATTTATCTCCCGCTACTAAAAGTTTACACATCGGAAACGAGACTCAACACGAACAAAAGTTCTAGTTCCCATTTTGGTTTGTATTTTTTTTCTAGTTTGTTCTGAACATTTCAACTGTTTAATAACGCAAAGTTCGGTTAAATGTCAGCGAACGTCAGCGAATGTTTCTCGCCCGCGCAGAACTAACCAACAACTTTCATACGCAATATTACAAATTATTAATTAAAAACCAATCAACATTCATGTTACAGTCCCGAACCACTTTATCCCTGTCGCAAGGAGAAACTTACTTGACTACACGAAAAAATTACAAAATTACTTTCATGTGTACATACGTCAGGCCACGATGTATTTTTTTAAATCTCACAGCGTCTTACTACCCATCTGGGCTACACGCACCCAACTACGCCGACGGGGTAGGGATGAGATATGTAGAATTAAGAACTGGTATTTGTTTGGAAGGAGGGGATGTAAACAATTCCACTCTCATTATTATACCCAGATTCAAACCCCGACCTCCTCGTTACTGGGAAGTCAGAATAGATGAGCTTGACGTATAGTCTGTGGGTCCACCGGTGTGATTCAGCCACATGTTCACCAATGGTCTGTTTTGACAGATTTAAGATACAGCCCCATTTTTATAGGAAGAGCCTTATCGTACAACTAGAAAAGTTACTAGGTCTACTTTAACGTATTAATACGTCAAGTCGTGTTATTTGTAGCTGTCATTGTTGATAGATATTATCAATACCTATAAAATGACAATAATAGTATAATATTAACATTTTATTAATTTTGACAGCAAACCAGTATGTTTGTATTTTCTAAAAAGCCCTTCCTTGGAAAATTGGACTGTTTATTATTATTATTATTATTATTATTAGCACCGCGTCTTACTACCCGTTCGGGTTATACGCACTTACACTAATGTGTAATGGTAGGGTGATTGTGAGATGAAATGGAGGACCTACAGTTTAACATGGGACCCGAACCACGGTGGAGGCCTGGCATTCCCCACATTCACAAGATGTCTTGTCAGAGGTGAAGGAAGGGTTTGGTAATCAGATAAAACTGTTTATTCAGTAATGTTAAATACTCAGCAGGTTTTCATCTATACTGAATGTTTGTTCCTATGCCAACATGAATATGATAAATGTTTTAATGTTGTTAAAAGTTTCAAGTTTAATAATCAAAAGTTAATTAATTGAAGATGTGATTATTTGTTTTCCTTTCTCAGATTATTGTCTTCCGGCCAGTAAGCCGGCACTAAGAGGAAGGGTGGCCTGGTGATTGGAAGATACAATCTTTTCAAATATAGAATACTGGGTGCACTTTCTAAACACAGATTTATAGTGGCACACCATTTAGTAGCTAACTCAACCTACGGCACTCTCAATATATGTGAATTAGATAGCCGTGTTGACGTCACTCGCGCTATGATTGGCTGGATAGAACACGTGGCACCCTTCACTTTACGTAACGTAAAGGTTCTTTTCGTGTTTTTAAATGGAAGCCATCACGATGCAGTTAACTCATCTTAGATGTCCAGGAAGAACTTTCACGTTAAGTGAAGCTCTCACTTGTTCTAGCCAGCCAATCAGGGTGCGAGTGACGTCAACCTGGCTATTTAGTACTTCATTTGTTTGTTTAATGTCAACATGGTTATTTATTACTTCATTTGTTTGTTTAGGGACGTACACAACCATTTACTACATTTTTTCGTTTAGTGACATTAACATGGCTATTTATTACTTCATTTGCTAGTTTAGTGACTTCAACAGGCCTATTTATTACTTAATTTGTTTGTTTAGTGACGTCAACAGTTAATTAGTACTTCATTTGTTTGCTTAGTGACGTCAACATGGCTATTTAGTACTTCATTTGTTAGTTTAGTGACTTCAACAGGCCTATTTATTACTTCATTTGTTTGTTTAGTGACATCCACAGTCATTTAATATTTCATTTGTTTGTTTAGTGACGTCAACAGTCATTTAGTACTTCATTTGTTTGCTTAGTGACATCAACATGGCTATTTAGTACTTCATTTGTTCGTTTAGTGACGTCAACAAGGCTATTTATTACTTCATTTGTTTGTTTACTGACGTCAACACGGTTATTTATTACTTCATTTGTTCGTTTAGTGACGTCAACACGGTTATTTATTACTTCATTTGTTCGTTTAGTGACGTCAACATGGCTATTTAGTACTTCATTTGTTCGTTTAATGACGTCAACATGGCTATTTAGTAGTTAATTTGTATGTTTAATGACGTCAACATGGCTATTTATTACTTCATTTGTTCGTTTAATGACGTCAGCAGGGCTATTTAGTTGTTAATTTGTTTGTTTAGTGACGTCAACATGGCTATTTATTACTTCATTTGTTCGTTTAATGACGTCAGCAGGGCTATTTAGTAGTTAATTTGTTTGTTTAGTGACGTTAACATGGCTATTTAGTGCTTCATTTGTTCGTTTAGTGACGTCAACATGGCTATTTAGTACTTCATTTGTTCGTTTAGTGACGTCAACAGGGCTATTTATTACTTCATTTGTTTGTTTAGTGACGTCAACATGGCTATTTATTACTTCATTTGTTCGTTTAGTGACGTCAGCAGGGCTATTTAGTAGTTAATGTGTTGGTTTATGATATGCAGGCTAATTATTCAGCACAACACCCTGCGTTTCACGAACTCTAAAACATTGTAGCCTCATGTTTAGCATTATTTTGTGGCTCCAGTAGTGCTTACAATGCAGGTACTTCTAGCCTAATTAGCCCTGAATGATTTGGTTCCATTTTAGTGACCAATTGGTTTTAAAACTGTCCATATTCATTGTTTGTGTTTTGTTAAAGTCGTTACGTTAAATTACATGAATATTCATCACACACTATTTTATTTACGTTAAGTGAACGTTATGTTGATATTGATCCTGACATAACCACGCGAACAACATTTTCAGAAATTAACCATCATTAAGTTACAATTTAATCAACTTTTCACAAAAAAACAAAAACAAAAAAACTGCGTATAATGTTATTATTGAAATGTAAAACCCTTTCTAAATGTCAATTTTTAACAAAAGAATTTAAGAGATATTTTTGAGAGAACTTTGAACTTTCAAAAATCAAGTCATCAGTAAACCATCTTTAATTTTATAGTTAGAATTAAAATCACGACTTAACCTGAAGGCGTGAACACGTAACATCTAAACATCAAGTGTGATCTCACTACACCGTTTGGGCTGTAGTACCAGGTAGAGAAACACGTGATTGTTTTTGAGTTTTGGCGCAAATAAAACAACATACATCATAATACCGAGGCCAAAAGTTTTCCCGATTAGAAAACTATCTTTGTATGAGAAAGTAAAACCGATACTTTATCTCTAAGCTATGTTACATTAACATAATCACTAAATTTTGCACGAATTTATTAAATAACAAATATTGATGGATGTTAAAAGCTATGAAATATAACAGATTTATCTGTATTATTGTCATTCATTTGTTATTATTATTATTAGCACCGCGTCTTACTACCCGTTCGGGTTATACGCAATTACGCTAATGTGTAATTGTAGGGTGAATGTGAGATGAAATGGAGGACCTACAGTTTAACGTGGAATCCGAACCACGGTGGAGGCCTGGCACTCCCCACATTCACAAGATGTCTAAGAGGTGAAGGAAGGGTTTGGTAATCATATAAATCTGTGCCGGGACCGAGGATTGAACCCCGGACCCCAGCACAGAAGTCCGACACCTTACCCCTAGACCGCCAGGTCACCTGTCATTCATTTGTTATTAATTTACTGCGAGCTATACATAGGCACTTTGTATTTTATTTACAATTACTGACCAATAAAATGTGTACTGTCACTTTTACTTTTTAAAGTCAAACATTAGTTGAATGTAAACAAATGTGTATCAATCGTGGAAACAATATGTAGGCTTTCCTTATTAAAAATTATACTTTTAGATAAATTGCATTGCCTTAGCTATTATTATTATTATTATTATTATTATTATTATTATTATTGTTATTAAGGCGGGGAGTTAGGGGATGGGATGAAGGGTAAGGGATTTACAAAAAAACATTTTTTGATCATGATAAATAAAATGTTGCTTCCATACAAATATAAACTTTAGTTTTCTTCATTTGGTTATATCAACAGTTGTTGAATATCTGTCATGAACATGGCAGCATTAGATGATAAACTTTTTAAATGAAGAGAAAAAGTTGTCTTGATATTACAGGGTAATTTTGACAGATATTCAACCACTGTTAATATCACTAATCGAGGAAGATTAAACTCTATATTTGTACTGAAGCAATATTTGATTTATTTTGATAAAAAAAAAGTGTTGATATAAAAACTTCACAAACCTTGTCTTTTCTCTCTAACGCTACAAACCCACCTTAAGTTGTTTAACTCCCGATACGCTGGGCTATAGAAAAGCTTCACTACTCCGGCTAATTCTCGTCGTAGTTTTAGTGATAGGTTAATTTCAGGGGGAGTGAATTTCTACCAGCGAGCGAGAAAGACCCTACCAATTCTGCCGGTAAAGGTATTTTCATATAGAACTACCTTCCGTTGTTCCTTTAACATGCCACAATATACACGGGACCAACGGCTTTACTTCCCCTCCGAAGGAAGTTGTGCTACGGATTTTAATCGCTCAGTAACAATTCAGCCCCGGCTAGGTTTGAACCCATGAACATCGGGTCCTGAGGCAAGCACGTTAACCCAAGACCCCCGAGATCAGCTTTTGTTCGTGACTTTCCATAATCATACTAAATTAAAATAACAATACAATTTTCCATTATATTATATTATCAATGTTGGTGACCTGGTGGTCTAGGGGTAAGGTGTCAGACTTCTGTGCTGGCGGCCGGAGTTCAATCCTCGGTCCCGGCACAGATTTATCTGATTACCAAACCCTTCCTTCACCTCTGACAAGACATCTTGTGAATGTGAGGAATGCCAGGCCTCCACCGTGGTTCGGATTCCACGTTAAACTGTAGGTCCTCCATTTCATCTCACAATCACCCTACCATTACACATTAGCGTAAGTGCGTATAACCCGAACGGGTAGTAAGACGCGGTGCTAATAATAATAATATTATCAATGTTTTTACTTTATTTTTAAATATGTTTCTTTATAATAAAATAAGATATTATTGATTGGACTATTATTATTGTTTGACTATCTACAAACATACTTAAGGATTTCCTGCCGTCTGGAATGTTTGGTAGCTACGGCGTGGCGTGTTTATAAGATATAATTGGGTCTAGATATTAATAAAACAAAGTGTACAGTTGCCTCCATTGAGGGCTGCAAAAGAAAACACGCGAAAGTGACCAACAACGCACAAGAAGCGGTTGACAATATAATTACACTGAAAGAATATATATAATATAAGGAGGGCGGATCATTATTTGCAAGCGATTCAAAATATTTATTACCTAGCCCAAATTTAAATTTCCCTTCATGCAACTACTAATATTTTTTTTTTGTACCAACCTTGCTTGAGATGGTATCTTTATAAGAAAATTTCCCCATAAAAGCGGCTTTGCTTATCTCGACAAAAAGGACGGGGGATTGTTCTATTGATTATGTTGGTAGTATTAATGTTCTCCTGTCACACCAGCAAATTACCTCCCTCGCTATTTCTGTAAGGATTGTTTAACTCACGTGTTAGCGAGCAACAGATTAAAAAAAAAAAACTATTTTTAGAGGTTTCCGTGATGTAACTTAAAACTAAACCGGCCGATTATATTTTACGGTGATAGAATATATTTAACATTCCTTGTGGTATTAAAAAAACAACATATTTTATAATTTTATAACGCTGTATCTATTTTATCCACCGTGTCTTACTATGAATTTATGGTTGTACGCATACATTCATTAAGCTTATACCAGCTTCAGTGGTCGAATGGTCTAAGACGTCACTTATTGTGCTCTCGGCCCACGATGGGCGCCGATTAAATTGACACGGATTGCTTGAGCTATCGTGCCGCGCGTTTGGGCTCCAATAATTGAGATATGGAATGTTTTGAGATATACGCCACGCGATGGGTGCCAATTAAAGTGACACGGGTTGCTTGAGTTATCGTGCCGCGCGTTTGGGTGCCAATTAGTGAGATATACGCCACGCGATGGGCGCCGATTAAAGTGACACGGATTGCTTGAGCTATCGTGGCGCGCGTTTGGGCGCCAATTAGTGAGATATACGCCACGCGATGGGCGCCGATTAAAGTGACACGGATTGCTTGAGCTATCGTGCCGCGCGTTTGGGCGCCAATTATTGAGATATGGAATGTTTTGAGATATACGCCACGTGATGGGCGCCAATTAAAGTGACACGGGTTGCTTGAGTTATCGTGCCGCGCGTTTGGGCTCCAATTATTGAGATATGGAATGTTTTGAGATATACGCCACGCGATGGGCGCCGATTAAAGTGACACGAATTGCTTGAGTTATCGTGCCGCGCGTTTGGGCGCCAATTAGTGAGATATCGAATGTTTTGAGATATACGCCACGCGATGGGTGCGAATGGACCCCTTGTCACCAGGGTCAAAACCAGCTAATAGAAAGAGTCCTGGCGACAGGTGTTGTTAAGGCTAGCTTCCTATTGGTAGAGGGAGCTAGCGAGTCACAATATTTTGCTAAATTATACGGAGTTTATCATTGAAAGAAAAAATAAGTTTTAATGGAGCAATTCACTGACATTATTTCTGAAAAGCGCGTGATTCTCCATGGATGAAATATTAAAGGGATAGGTTACATACAGTTTATTGAAGAAAAATACACTTCATCCACGACTTTTTAAATATATGAGAGGGGTCTAAAACAGTACCATTACACACTCTTATGCTAAGGTTGGCCTGTTAATAACGGAGAGATCGGAATTCGAATCCCTGTTGGGTCTACTAAGGCTGTATTTTTATAAATTGTTTCACAATCTCCTTTCACGCAAATGCGGATACATTACCTCTAAAATGCTCCCTTCCTCTTCCCTATCCCCATCAGAGTAATTATCATATATGACTATAGCTTGACAGAGTAGTAAAAACAACAATAAACACGCTGATAGAGTAGGTATGATAAAGGTGTAGTTTTATAATAAAGGTACCCAGAAAGCGTGGAAGGAGAATGGGAAACCATTTAGTAAAAAAAAGTCCTCAGAACACCAGACCAAGATTAAAACCCGAATATTTCCGTCAGTGACAGTCCAGTGAGTGACGTCACAGACCACGCGACCATGCGATGTTGTTTAGAGTTGTAAAGTTTAGAGCCACTGTCGACAGTAAAAACATCAGAACAAGATGTTGGAAGGATCTTGACAAGGTTTCAGTCTGGAACGTGAAGGAGGCACAACATTAGGGCGAAACCCATCAAAAGTTCAGTGAGCGTAAACTGTGCCTGTGTACTATTAAAAAAACAATATTTAAGTAACAAATACATTCGATTCTAAGTCATAACGGTACTTTTATAAAAGCTTGAACGCTATTGGATGCCATAGTTAAGTTCATCAAGCAAAATCAATGTAACTTTAACTAGCAGACAAAGTTATCGTTGATAATTTTCGTGCTTAGAACCTAAATATGAGTAAAATGATAATCTAGTAGTTAAAAAATATAAAAACTTTCGTTAAACTTGGGAGAAAAATTAATCAAGTTTGAATCGAACACCATATTTGGTTGTAATCTTTTGAAACCGACTTGTTCATATTTTGAACTACTTCATACAGTTACAGTTAAAATAAAATTGCAGCTACATATTTACATTTTACATCTTAAAATCTCTTGGGCTAGATATAGAGAAAAGTGTAACTAAATGAAAGATATTTGCTATTTTTTTTAGGGTTGAGGATAATTAATTATGATGTTCTTTAATGTAATCCACATTTGTGAACTTTGGGAACCAAACAAGAAGCATTAGCAGTAGCAGTCCTGTGTTTGAAACAACCAGCGTCATTTCTCCCTCGAATTACAATAACAATGTTTTCTCGTCAGAATATTATTTCTTGAAGATGGTCTCCCACTGCGCGTCGCCGCACAATTTATTATTTACAAGGTGACCTGGTGGTCTAGGGGTAAGGTGTCGGACTTCTGTGCTGGGGTCCGGGGTTAAATCCTTGGTCCTGGCACAGATTTATCTTATTGCCAAAACCTTCCTTCACCTCTGACAAGACGTGTATTAATCACAACTTGTGAATGTGGGGAATACCAGGCCTCCACCGTGGTTCGGATCCCACAGTTAAACCGTCGGTTAGAGATACTAAATTGAACCTGATATGTAGAGGGGAAAGGTGATAGGAGTGTGGAGACAATACTACCCCTCTAGGCGAACCGTCAGCGTCGCGATGACCTTGACAAAACATTTCCTTCTTACTCTTGTGACATCTTCATTTTATTTTTTCTCATTTGTTTTTCTTATACCATCATCATTACGCGGGGAAAATCCTGATTGGTCTTGAAAAAATAATTCGATTTATAGAATTTTTTTCTATAATTATATAGAAACAGTTTTTCTATGTAATGTCACGGGGATTCACCAACACTCCAACACACAGAGAATTTCTATGTACGGAGGTTCGATATATGGAGGTCCTACTGTATATTAGCAATACATATAAAATATTAGTATTAATATGGTAGAATATAATCAATGTTTACAGTAAAATAATGTTAGTGTTTTTTATAAATCCATCTTTCCAGTATTCTATTAAACTTACGTACATCATCACATTTTATAAAATGAAACAATCGAGTAAAACCACGGATGACGCGGCCTTGAGTAGGAAAACACCCCCAACGTTCCGTGTCACGCGTCGCGCATACCACGGATGACGCGGCCTTGAGTTGGAAAAACACCCCCAACGTTCCGTGTCACGCGTCTCACACCCCACGGATGACGCGGCCTTGAGTTGGAA
>CABEEJ010004872.1:15375-25395 GCA_901482245.1 Timema douglasi
CAGGCTAGAAACAAAGCTACCAGGGCCTGTAGTCAGCCTCCTTACCCACCTAATCACGTGATCTGACAGGCTAGAAACAAAGCTACCAGGACCTGTAGTCAGCCTCGTTATCCACCTAATCACGTGATCAGGCAGGTTATAAACAAAGCTACCAGGACCTGTAGTCACCGAGCCACGGTTCCAGAGGGTATGTGTATATGTATCAAAGTCACGAAGCTCCAAATTAACACGCCATTCTCTCCACACCTCCCATGTCGCGAGTCTTGGTGAACTTCCTTTACCTGAACCTTCAAGATCGATAGGTGGGTGGTGAGGGGCTGTTATGGTGACAAGACTCACAGTGACATCTGCTATATCCCCACACGTGTCTGAGTTGTACTCTACTGACCTTGCACGATACCTTGTGACCACCACACTCTCACACTATTTAGTTACGGTTACAATAGACTGAAAGAGAAGGGGGTTATCTCTAAAGGAAATAATAATATGAAAAAGAAAAACATTTGCAGGTTAATGGAATAATGGAATTTTATTCAAAGTAACAAACAGTATTAAAACAACAAGTTACATGGCCTTACAGGTCTTACTGAAGTGTGTTGAAAAACAAATAAATCTTAGCAATTTATTACATGCGCAGTGCGTTAAAAAATAAACTCGTCTAGAAGATACCAATATGATAAACAGAATAGTTGCCATTATTTAAAAAAGCTTTTCTAAACGATATACGATCTTCTAATTCACTACAGTAAATTAAGATCGAATAAAATCAAGAGAATCAAAAGTTTAAATTAATAAATATTACAAAAATTACAAAGAGTTTAATGAGCCTCTTTTAAAAGGTTTACAAAGCGTCGGATTCACACCAGTGAATAGACTAAACAGTTTTAAATTTATGACATAAATTTAAATATCGCACCAGATATTTACGTTAAATTTTTACTCGTAAATATTATACAAAATCACAAATAGCTTTATGAGCCTCTTTCACGACAGATTCACACCAATAAGTAAAGACAAAACAGTTTTAAATTTATTTCATAAATTTAAATTTCTCATCAGATATTTACGTTAAATCACAAAGGTTTGAATTCCCGACCAAACTCAAACCTTCACGGGATAATTACCCTCGTCACGTTTAGTCGTGTTGAGCTCGACTGCCGAGGATGGGGATATCGAGGTTCGAATCTCGGTCGGGAGAACTGGGGGTGGTTTTTCCTAAATGGTTTTCCACTCTCCCTCCACGCAAATGCGGGTTAACTTCCTCCAATTCAGCCTTCCCAATTCCTAATCCATTAGCGTAAATAGTACATAAGCGTATAACCCGAACGGGTAGTAAGACGCGGTGCTAAATAATAATAATATAAATCCATACATTTATTTCTAGCCTCACACCTAAGACCGCGTGAATATTGCCATGGATATCTCAAAAACCCAGGAAAACAGCAAGTTAAAACTTGGAATAGTCCCTTGTGTTCAAAGAAACCTAAGTTTGGTTCCTCTGGGAGGTTATTATTATTATTTAACAGCCTATTATTTCATTTATGCTCTTTGTTAAACTGTGATGTCATTTTTTCCAATATGTTTTTTGTAACAATATATATAACTTATTTTTCAAATACCAAATGATTGTTCTTAGGCAACGATTTCATTTCATATGGATTGTGCTCATTTGTTCATTTGGCTTATAAGATGACTAATGTTTCGTTTCAAATATTGTTTTTTTAAAATGTATTGGTAGCTACATTTGATTTTGGATTAACTTTGTTATTTTGATATTGTAAATTAATGAATTATATAAATAGTGCATCCAAATATTGAACATCCTTACTCGGTTTTGTTTTAATTTCTGTCTGTCCGCATGAATTATTCGAAAACTTCTAAACATCCTATAATCTAAAACAAACAAACAAAAAAAAACTAAAATTTAATATTGTGGATTCAAAATAGCTGATTTAATTAGACCAATAAAGGTGACCTGGCGGTCTAGGGGTAAGGTGTCAGACTTCTATACTGGTGGCCGGGGTTCAATTCTCGGTCCCGGCATAGATTTATCTGATTACCAAGCCCTTCCTTCACCTCTGACAAGACATCTTGTGAATGTGGGGAATGCCAGGCCTCCACCGTGGTTCGGATTCCACGTTAAACTGCAGGTCCTCCATTTCATATCACAATCACCCTACCATTACACATTAGTGTAAGAGCGTATAACCCGAACGGGTAGTAAGACGCGGTGCTAATAATAATAATAATAATAATAATAATAATAAATCTTTTACAATTTGTTTTAAATTATATGTCTCTCTTCTTTCTTTTCTTACTAAACCAAAATACAAGAGTTGAAATATTAGATATAAAGAAGTTATAACTTAATCTTCAAATGAAATTTCAGTTTTAATCACGTGTTCAGATTATACCTTTATTTTTGAAAATTGTGTTTTAGTCAGACTATCTATCAAGTTTGGTAACAAAATCAATAAAATATTAATATATAAACATATTAATTTAAGATTTGGTTACTTTTCCCTGTTGTTAAATTTTATGTACTAAAATTAGAGTTTCTCCGTGCAAATAACCGGGTACACCATCCAGTTGATAAAATCAATCGAAAGTGACAGCTACAGATCACATGATTTGAAGACAACGTATCATCGGGGAAATGTGGTGATGTATTTACAGCCGTAGTACTGAGTGATATACCTGTTTTATAATTAAGCTGGATCGTAAGTCGTGTCAAGGTATAATCAGTCTGTTCATAAAAGGGGTACGTTAAATAAATAGCTCTTAACCCTGGACCAGGGTAAGACCACCCCCCGACGAACCATCGAGCCACCGAGCCACACGTCAGCCCCCAACATCGCCATACCGCCATCTGTGAGATGGGATGGTCAATATTGACTGTTCGTGACGCAACTCAAGGAATTCTTCTTGCTGCGCAGTTAAACCCCGGGAGAAGACACAGGTATAACATTTCCGTGCCGAGCTTGGAATATCTCGATTCTGTGTTGTACGAGTCGTGTTCGACCCCTTGTTGTTCGTGTACCCTCGGGTATTAGTTCAATTGAACTTTGTCTGTGCAAAATGCAACCTATACATATTCTATCATTTACATCTAGAATAATAAATAAAATAATATACATCCAAAATAATGTTTTAAATAATGAGTTTAAATTAGAAATATACACACACGCCTCGGTGGCGTAGTTGGATAACGCGCTTGTCGTGTTGAGCTCGACTGCTGAGGACGGGGAGATCGAGGTTCTAATCTCGGTCGGGTGAACTGGGGTGGTTTTTCCTATATGGTTTTCCACTCTCCCTCCACGCAAATGCGGGTTCATTTCCTCTAATTCAACCTTCCCTATTCCTAATCCATTAGAACAATTAGTACTTAAAGCGTATAACCCGAACGGGTAGTAAGACGCGGTGCTAAATATTATTATAGAAATATACATACAGTATACACCGGATGTATACATTTTTAAAAATACCCAAGCCTCTAAGATGTCATTGCGTTCTCCCCGGGGTACATCTTCTAAGATTTAATACCACTATGTTAGAGGACATGAGACCTAAGAGTTGACAGCGTATCGAGGTCCTGTTTTAGCTCTAACATTTGGAATTTGGTCCTTTCCACGATTACTGCCAAATGAGAGGGCAGCATTTAACTAAGTTTGGCTGGGAGATTATTTGAATTATTATTATTATTATTAGCACCGCGTCTTACTACCTGTTCGGTTTATACGCATTTACGTTAATGTGTAATGGTAGGGTGATTGTGAGATGAAATGGAGGACCTACAGTTTAACGTGGAATCCGAACCACGGTGGAGAGAACCACGGTGGAGGCCTGGCATTCCCCACATTCACAAGATGTCTTGTCAGAGGCGAAGGAAGGGTTTGGTAATCAGATAAATCTTAGCCGGGACCGAGGATTGAACCCCGGCCGCCAGCATAGAAGTCTGACACCTTAATCCCTAGACCGCCAGGTCACCGATTATTTGAAACTTGGCCGAACGACATATGTATATATTTGTTTCAAATTTACATCTATTGTTATAATTACGTCCTAACCCTCGTGAACAATGGTTATTATCAATAAATATAATGTACTATTAAATTTAGTATACATTTATTTCCGGTCAAACTTGATTATCAAGGGGAAAAAAAATATAAACTTCAAATTCAAGGAGAAATTATATGAAATATTTTAACTTGAAATCCAAAGATATGTGTTAGGGTTGACCAAGGTTGAATTTAGAGAAAGTTTGCGCGATATTTATGGAGAGGAAATGTGGAAAACCCACTAAGAAAAATCACTCTCAATTCACCCGACTGTGCTTCGAATCCTGATCTCACCGTCATTGGTAGTTCAGTCTATTGTGAAATTGACGTCTTAGACCATTTGACCACTGAAGAGGGATACATATATATAATATTGAAACATAATTTTTCATCCGAGTACCATTTATCATATTTTCTAAAGAACTGTAGGAAAAAATACTCCAATCTTTACAATAAAGTATATAATTTAGATTTTTCTTTTTCCTTTTTTGCCTACGAAACCATGTTAAAGTCAAATTTGGCCACGTAACGATTACCTGGTGACTACAGACAGGGAAAACCTGGAAAAATCAGGGAATTTTTGTATGACAGGGAAAAACAGGGAAATGTCAGGGAATTTAACTAAAAATAAGGAAAAATCATGGAATTAAAAAATATGTCTAAAATATCACATTAATTTCGCAATCAAACACTAAAACAAAAGTTAATAATATGTAAATTGAATAACATTTTAATTTTTTATAATAAGTGATAAAACCGTTTATTTTTAGTAGATACAAACTTTTTTTTTTAAATATGTGATCAATGATAAATAAATTAAAAGTCATCATCCACCATTAAAACTGGAAAAAAGTAGTCAGGGAAAATTTAAAAATGTAGCCTGGAAAATCTGGAAAAGTCAGGGAAGATTGTAAAATATATTTTGTAGCCACCCTGGATTATTTCGGAGACCAGTCAAATGTTCTTCTCACAGATTTAAATAAAAATAAACACTATTATCAATTTTGTTGTGTTAAATTTAAATGTTTTTTTTTTTTTTTCCTTGCAAACAATATCGTGGTCAATGTAATGAATCCAATGAAAACAAGCATATATTTTAGTTTAATTCTGGTTTCAATTCGATTAGATCCAAATTAATGTTATATTGTTTATTATTTTAATAATTACAAAGCAAACTTTGAAACAGAAACACGTCAATTTGATACAAAAGGGTTCGCCGTGAGTGACATAATTAACGTGATATATATTTTTTTACAAACAAGCGTGTTTTTGATAAACGCTTTGCAACGCTTGCCTTTGAGGGTGCACGTAGATCCAACAAATTGTGGGTGGGACAAGGGGGTGGGGGGGTGGGGGAAGCTAACACACACACACACACACATACACACACACACACACACACACACACACACACAGCAATGCAACGAGGGTGGTATTAGTTATCGTCGGCAGTTGGTAGACGTGCCGATACAAAAAAAAATTACAACATTGAAACACAAAAACAAGAAACAAGAAGTAAACAAGTGTTGCCAACCTGAGAGCACGACCCCGACAAGCCAGGGTTGCCAAAACAAAGAGCAGGCGTGTTTTCAACCACGTGTTTTTTTTTCAACTTTCTCTTTTTTTTCTCTCTTTCTGTTTGTCACACTCAATTTTAATTAAAAAGTGTGTTTATCTGCAGGTGTGAGTTACAACCTCCATGTAGTGAGATTTTATGACGAGATGGAGGGTGGTCGATACAACACTACAGCGGCAAACCCCAGGAATCGCTCGGGCAAATACATTTTAAAATGATCGTCAAACGTGAATGGCTCGGGTAAAGGTAAACTTGTTTTGTAACTGATCGTCAAACGCGAATGGCTCGGATAAAGGTAGAATTGTTTTAGAACTGATCGTCAAATATGAATCGCTCGGGTAAAGGCAGACTTGTTTTATAACTGATCGTCAAACGTGAATGGCTCGGGTAAAGGTAGACTTGTTTTAGAACTAATCGTCAAACATGAATCTTTCGGTTAAAGGTAGACTTGTTTTAGAACTGATCGTCAAATACGAATCACTCGGGTAAAGGTAGACTAGTTTTAGAACTGATCGTCAAATATGAATCACTCGGGTAAAGGTAGACTTGTTTTAGAACTGATCGTCAAATATGAATCACTCGGGTAAAGGTAGACTAGTTTTAGAACTGATCGTCAAATATGAATCACTCGGGTAAAGGTAGACTAGTTTTAGAATTGATCGTCAAATATGAATCGCTTGGGCAAAGGTAGACTAGTTTTAGAACTGATCATCAAATATTAATCACTCGGGTAAAGGTAGACTAGTTTTAGAATTGATCGTCAAATATGAATCGCTTGGGCAAAGGTAGACTAGTTTTAGAACTGATCATCAAATATTAATCACTCGGTTAAAGGTAGACTAGTTTTAGAATTGATCGTCAAATATGAATCGCTTGGGCAAAGGTAGACTAGTTTTAGAACTGATCATCAAATATTAATCACTCGGGTAAAGGTAGACTAGTTTTAGAATTGATCGTCAAATATGAATCGCTTGGGCAAAGGTAGACTAGTTTTAGAACTGATCATCAAATATTAATCACTCGGTTAAAGGTAGACTAGTTTTAGAATTGATCGTCAAATATGAATCGCTTGGGCAAAGGTAGACTAGTTTTAGAACTGATCATCAAATATTAATCACTCGGGTAAAGGTAGACTAGTTTTAGAATTGATCGTCAAATATGAATCGCTTGGGCAAAGGTAGACTAGTTTTAGAACTGATCATCAAATATTAATCACTCGGTTAAAGGTAGACTAGTTTTAGAATTGATCGTCAAATATGAATCGCTTGGGCAAAGGTAGACTAGTTTTAGAACTGATCATCAAATATTAATCACTCGGTTAAAGGTAGACTAGTTTTAGAATTGATCGTCAAATATGAATCGCTTGGGCAAAGGTAGACTAGTTTTAGAACTGATCATCAAATATTAATCACTCGGTTAAAGGTAGACTAGTTTTAGAATTGATCGTCAAATATGAATCGCTTGGGCAAAGGTAGACTAGTTTTAGAACTGATCATCAAATATTAATCACTCGGTTAAAGGTAGACTAGTTTTAGAATTGATCGTCAAATATGAATCGTTTGGGCAAAGGTAGACTAGTTTTAGAACTGATCATCAAATATGAATCACTCGGGTAAAGGTAGACTTGTTTTATAACTGATCGTCAAACGTGAATGGCTCGGATAAAGGTAGACTTGTTTTAGAACTGATCGTCAAAACATTTAATCTAATTTCGTTAATGATCGTGTCAGTATGAACTGCAACCAGTGGCGCTCCCAGAAACTTTCTCTGCAGAGAACCGAGATATTTATTATATAATTCATTAAAGCGATTATTTATGTAATTATTTTCCAAATATATTTATTTAATTAAAGGGTATAGCCGCCTAGGTGGGGGAGTGGTCTAAAGTGTCACTTTCTCAACAGACAGGATATGACTACTAATGACGAGGAGATCGGAGTTCACATCCCGGTGGGTGTACTGAAGGAGTTTTTCCTTAATGGTTTTCCACGCTATCTTACAGTCAAGTGTGGTTACATTTCTGTTAAATTAAACCTTCATTCACCTAAACACACTAGAGTCATTAGTACATGTGCATATAAACCAAAATGGGTAGTTAGACACGATTCTAAAAAAAACAACCCCAATAAACTCATAGCAATTGGTAGAAATGTACAAGCTCTTAGTGACCTGGCGGTCTAGGGGTAGGGTGTCGGACTTCTGTGCTGGAGGTCCGGGGTTCAATCCTCGGTCCCGGCACAGATTTATCTGATTGCCAAACCCTTCCTTCACCTCTGATAAGACGTGTATTAATCACAACTTGTCAACGTGGGGAATTCCAGGCCTCCGCCGTGGTTCGGATCCCACGTTAAACTGTAGGTCCTCCATTTCATCTCACAATCACCCTACCATTACACATTAGTGTAAGTGTGTACAACCCGAATGGGTAGTAAGACGCGGTGCTAATAATAATAATAATAATAATAATAATAATACAAGCTCTTTGATATTTAAAGTGATGTAATACAACAGCATAGTTACAATTAGTACAGTCCCTTACTTAAAATTGGATTCGAGCCCCCTCAAATGACCCAAAAATACAAATACCTACGCTACACTTTGACAAACATCGTCTGATGTTTAACTGAGGGGTGAGACGGGATCTTATATACAGTGTACAGTCAGGTAATCTGAAATACATAACATTGGCCTGATACAGATAAACACGAAACGTCAAACTATCTAAGCTGGAACCGAGTTTATTCAACGGTGCATTTTTCTTACGAGGATGATGAGCTATATCACGTGATATACTTCATATATGTACGAAACATATCTGGGAAATGTATTTTTAGAAATCTCGTCATAACTGTACTTATTCACTTGTTTAGTCCTTGGCGTTCCCTTGTGAAGCTATTACAATTTCTCTAACCGACACCTATTCGCCGTGCGGTATATTTCAATGCAACATGCGTTACAGCAATGTAGCGAGAGTAGTCGAGCACTAAGGAGTCGTACACTCTAATGAATTACTTGGTAGTGTACATATTAATTTATTGTGTAAATCTTTTTCTTGGGGAAATATTAGAAGAAAAATGTTTTTTTTAACCTTATTTATAAAACAAATATGTTTTTAATTAGTTTAAAAAGTTGCTGAATCTTTTCATAAATTTTTCATTCCGGTTGATTTTTTAAAGGTAGAATGATTGTTTGCAACTTAATATAAAGCACGAGGAGGTTAACTTGAAATTAGTTCACCCGATTTATAACAAAGAGACGACGAGAAAAAAAAGAAAAAAGGCGAATCAGGTTGGTTCTTACTAAATTAATTGTTTCCCACTCTCCCTCAACGCAAATGCGGGAACCTTCCTTATTCGTATAATATTTATTCTATCTTAGGTATTAATTTATATAAATGATAATAAATAGTTTCTAAAATTTAGGGCCCCCTTAATTTGTGTAGTAAAGAACCAAAGAATTTATCCATTATTGAAAATACTTATAAAAAGTTATGTTAAAAATCAAATATTTTTTTATCGAATATTTAGATTTTATAATTAGTCACCAATAGTTTAGTGGAATTATTCATATTTCAATAAGTATTAATTTGTCACTTTTTGGGCACAAAACAAATACAATTTTATCAAAATTATGGATCTTAGGGGACCTTAAAAAATTGCGATGAAATGCTAACGTTCTAATGTGAATTACACATGTACTTAAATTAGTTAATTTCATCTCTCTTAGCAAACATTTTAAAAAAAATGTCCACAGTAACAATTTGTAGTTTTAGTGAGATAACTACTCTATGAGTTTTAATATATTTATATAAGTGTAGAATGCTTTCAACTGAATTACAAAGATTATTACTAAGTATTTGAGCAAGTTTTGGATATGCCTAGACCAAGAATTTAAACCACAATAAATGAGATTATTTTAACATAATAATGAAGAATAGCTATTTATATTCAATTTCGGTTGATATCGGATAAAATATATGTGGGTATAAAGTAGTTTTAAAACCCTAAATAATCATCTTTTATTTATAACGTATAGTATTTAAAACATTCGTAAAATAATTAGTTTTATCTGGTTTGTCGCCTCAAATAATACAAACTTTTATATTATTATTATTATAATTAGCACCGCGTCTTACTACCCGTTCGGGTTATACACACTTACGCTAATGTGTAATGGTTGGGTGATTGTGAGATGAAATGAAGGACCTACAGTTTAACGTGGAATCCGAACCACGGTGGAGGCCTGGCATTCCCCACATTCACAAGATGTCTTGTCAGAAGTGGAGGAAGGGTTTGGTAATCAGATAAATCTGTGCCGGGACCGAGGATTGAACCCCGGCCACCAGCATAGAAGTCTGACACCTTACCCCTAGACCGCCAGGTCACC
>CABEEJ010004872.1:33192-55685 GCA_901482245.1 Timema douglasi
GGGAAATGATGTGGTCACGTCTTACTACCCGTCCAGCTATCTGCATGTTTACTCTAGTAGGTAGGTATAGAGCAGTCGGTCAGTAAGTTGGTAACATCTCGCCTGCTATCAGAGAATATACAACTCAGAATATACAAAATATGTCCCGGATAGGAATAGGTGGGGGTACTTTTGTGCAAGTGCGCCAATGTTCTAGGGTCCTAATGCCACAGGGCGTGAGTAAGGGTAGGTATGAATACGTTTGAATTTAAAGTAACTGGACCGATATTTACGTGAAGGGAGAAAGAAAGCTTGGAAACCCTTGATAAAAAAAAAAAACTACTTCCAGCGCACCCAAGGACGCCCATGTGGGTTTTTATAAATGAGGGACAGGCTGGAGGGGAGTCCCGTTTGCCTGGGGTGTGTTACCCGCTCCCCCTTCCCACACACAATCCTTGAGTGAAAATTCTAGGAATTTAAACCCTGTGGGAAGGAATTTTAGAGCATCTGAATATAATTCTGCGCTAATTAGGCCATAGGAAAAATTAACAAAAAATAAAAATAAAACTTAGTTGTAGCCGAGCCCTTTGGAAATAAACATATTTTTCACAAGTTTATTATTATTATTATTAGCACCGCGTCTTACTACCCGTTCGGGTTATACACACTTACGCTAATGTGTAATGGTAGGGTCATTGTGAGATGAAATGGAGGACCTACAGTTTAACGTGGAATCCGAACCGCGGAGGAGGCCTGGCATTCCCTATAGTACTATCGAGTTATTTAAACGTTTCAGGTCTCTCTTGTTTAGGTTAAGTATTCAAAATATGTATTTAAAATTATCACTAAAAGGAAGGCCACCATATCATAGAAATAACTCGCCTCTGTGGACGCATGGTCTAAAGCGTCATATTCACAATAGATGGGACTCCCGATGGTGGGAAGATCGGGGTTTGAATACCGGTTGACTGTATAGAGGGTGGTTTTCCACTCTAACTCCACGCAAATGTAGATACGCCTCCTCTAAAATACAACATCATTTCTCCCTCAACACATTAACGTAATTAGTGCATATTCGTATAACATATAATGAGACGCGTTGAGTAAAAAAAACTAATTAATATTGATATAATTAGGTCGAGAACCATTACACCCATCATATTTAAGAATAATTAAACAGACCGCGCCAACGAATACACACACGTCACTAAACCACCTAGAGGTCAGCTGACAGGATACATCACACATGAATAAACCACACTCCTAGGCCATCCGTACAAGATTCGAACCTGACCCTTCCCGTCGCCAGGAATCCAGTCTATCGAGAACCTGACTACCTATATAACGTGACCACCAGAGACGAGTTGACCAATTCTAATGAACGGTAACTTATTTCAGAGAACATGAAGGATATTGATTCTACGTCGTAAAAAAAAAGAGCGAGAAGATACACCCCAGACTCGAGGTACGTCGAACTATTCCTTGAAGAAAAGGGGAGGAAGTCACTTCTTCAATGCCCCCTTCCAGCACATCGTGAACACTATTACCGACCTGCCGGTCTGAGCCGGGGGAAGTCGACTCTTCAAGAAAAGTCAAAGTGTCTCATGGGAATAGAAATACGGACCACCCCCTCCCTCCTCCTATTGTTAAGTTCCCACGCAGTGGAGGAGTCCTATCTACAGGTCCGTTCTCGCAACCATTACATATTATCAACGTCTTCTTTAGGAGTCATCCATTACTCACGCAACGCATTTCTCTTACCTTTCAAACACCCTTACTTCTATATAACATCAAGTAGACATTTACCCTGCCCTCCCCCCCCCTTTTACAACCTGTGTTACGTAACACTACGATGTACTCATCTCTTTCCAACCTGTGTTACGTAACACTACGATGCACTCATCTCTTTCCAGCCTGTGTTACGTAACACTATGATGTACTCATCTCTTTCCAACCTGTGTTACGTAACACTATGATGTACTCATCTCTTTCCAACCTGATGTTATGTAGCACTACGATGTACTCATCTCTTTCCAACCTGTGTTACGTAACACTACGATGGACTCATCTCTTTCCAACCTGTGTTACGTAACACTACGATGGACTCATCTCTTTCCAACCTGTGTTACGTAACACTATGATGTACTCATCTCTTTCCAACCTGTGTTACGTAACACTATGATAAACCTCCACCTCTTGTTTTTTCAGAATAGGGATTCACTTACAAGTACGTCCATAGTTTTACATTAATTGGATATTAATGAGGTTTTTTTTCGTTTACCAAATTTTATTTACTATATTAATACATTATATTACGTTAGTATTAATAATAATTGTATATTATTCATAGTTGATAATTGTGTTTTTATATTACTATACATTAATACATGTTATATTTAAATATAATATACCATTAATAATAATAATTATTATTATTATTATTAGCACCGCGTCTTACTTCCCGTTCGGGCTGTACGCACTTACACTAATGTGTAATGGTAGGATGATTGTGAGATGAAACGGAGGACCTACAGTTTAACGTGGAATCCGAACCACGGTGGAGGCCTGGCATTCCCCACATTCACAAGATGTCTTGTCAGAGGTGAAGGAAGGGTTTGGTAATCAGATAAATCTGTGCCGGGACCGAGTATTGAACCCCGGCTGCCAGCACAGAAGTCTGACACCTTACCTCTAGACCACCGGGCCACCCATTAATAACTAATCATACCAATGATTATTTAGTGTAGGCCCTGTAAATAATATTTTTTAAAATTTGTTATCACTTCCCCCTTTCTCACCGCCCATCCGAACAATCCGCATGATTGTACTCGTGGAGCACGGATGAGTAAGTTAGAATTTAGAGGAAATGTACCAGGATTTGGTGTGAAATTAGGATGGGGCTAAGAGGTGGTGGCAGGGAGCCCTACAATACACCTCTCTGGGAATATATCCGCGACACCATCGGAGAACCAGACAACACGAGACTGACGCCTTGGTCAACGTGTCCATCCGTACAAGATTTTACATATACTTCTGTGGGTAATTTATCTGTCGAAGAAAGGAATATATTATTATATTTTATTTTTATTAGCACCATGTCTTACTACCCACTCGGGCACATTTACTAATTACTCTAATGTGTTAGGAATAATGAAGGCTTGAATTAAGAGGAAGTGTATCCACATTTTCGTGAAGGGAAAGGGGGAAATATTCAAGGTAAAACCCACCTCAGTACACCCTACCAGGATTCTAACCCCGATCTCCTCGTAATCAGGGGTCAAGTGTATTGCGAGACTGACGCCTTAGACCATTCGACCACCGAAACGGGTGTATATTATTTTAAATCCGATTCACTTTTGTGTTGTCTTTATTAAAGCTGATGAGGTTTCCTTGAATCAACATTTTTTTGAGTATTTCCTCGTCCTTGTAAAGGTGATAGCCAGATTTTTAAAAGCACCCAAACAGCTCCAAAATAATGTAAATAAAGTAATTGTTTTAAATATCAGTGAGAGGCCCAATTGTTCACACTCGAGCCTATAAATTACACTCTGACACAAAATGTTTATACTCCTTTGAAAAATCATTCTACGTATGCGCATTAGTTGATTGGAAAAACATTTAGAAAAAATATGTATCCAAATGATATACAATCAAGACTTGAATCCTTGATCTCCCCGACACCACCAATCCAGTAAAACATGAGAGTGACGTGTTAGACCACGTGACCACCTAAGTGTTTTTTTTAACAATATTATTACTAGTGTTAGTTTATAAGTATTGATCTCAGGCCTATATATCAAAAGTGACTGCTGCAGATCACGTGACTTAACGTATTAATCCGCGAAAATAGCTCCTATAAATTTTCCCAACTGTCAGATAAGGTTCTTCCTATGAAGCTTGTATTGTAGAATGGGTTGTATGAATATCTCCTCGGTGTTGCGCTCAGAGGTTTGTGTCTAATGAGATCAGAGGATACAGTCCAACAACTCTCCAGAGCTTCACCCATTTCAGCCCCTCATTGTTTGAACTACAAGTAGATATCAGGACATTGTTTTCAGACCAGACCTCCTTCTCCACTAATCCCCGCGTGGTCACGTGTTACAAAAGGATCCAGTATCCTCGACAATACCTCCGATATCTCGACGTACCTTGACTCGATCCGGATTACACCCCACGTCCAGTAGCGGCAATCAGGAGGGAGGGGGAGGGGACAAGAGGGGGTGGTTGCCACCTCACCCCCTTTTTTTAAATAGCGAATTTCCAATTTAAATATATAGATATAGCAGTGGCCATCGTGGTAACACACCCAGATCCAGGAGTGTGAAATTTGCACCGATCCCGACCATTAGAACACTCCTACTTCCAATTTAAATGAATGAATAGTGATTGGTTTTTGTGAGAATGTATGTTCTACGCAAGGAGGATGTAACATCGCTGTCTATTTAAAAGTATGGCGGCCGGGGTTCAATCCTCGGTCCTGGCACAGATTTATCTGATTACCAAACCCTTCCTTCACCTCTGACAAGACATCTTGTGAATGTGAGGAATACCAGGCCTCCACCGTGGTTTGCATTCCACGTTAAACTGTAGGTCCTCCATTTCATCTCACAATCACCCTACCATTACACATTAGCGTAAGTGCGTATAAACCGAACGGGTATAGTAAGACGCGGTGCTGATAATAATAATATTTAAAAGTAGCTGATGCGCACTAAGCTACTGCGCACTACCATTGACCTTGAAACCATGCCACAGTAAGTAACAACCAGATGCCATAGCCGTTAGAGGAGTGTCTTTTGAATCTTGCAGAATTTTTGCCGTTCCTGCAAAGCTTTGAGAGTGATTTAGTTATGTTATTAGTGTATTTATGAAAGTGATGCTTTGTTAGTGTTATCGACTGCTATCGTTTCACGTATCAGTGTCAAGCGTAGAGAGAAAATGAAGCATGTCACAGAAAAATAAAACGTTATTCCATTTTTAAAAATTTTCTTACTAAAAAGCGTAATACAAAAGAAGAAGGTAGTGACTCTTAAACTTCTGCCTCTACAATTGAGATTACTTCTGTGGCCAACACAATGCTTATACCTATTTTGATATATGTGAATGTTCGACCAGTTCCTTTTGTGAAAGTCATGAGAGCAAACCCACAAAAGTTGTACAGTCTTTAGATGTCAACCAGTCCCAGCCCCACCTTCATAGTAGATTATTATTATTATTAGCACCGCGTCTTACTACCCGTTCGGGTTATACGCACTTACGCTAATTTGTAATGGTAGGGTGATTGTGAGATGAAATGGAGGACCTACAGTTTAACGTGGAATCCGAACCACGGTGGAGACCTGGCATTCCCCACATTCACAAGATGTCTTGTCAGAGGTGAAGGAAGTGGTTTGGTAATCAGATAAATCTGTGCCTGGGCCGAGGATTGAACCCCGGCCGCCAGCACAGAAGTCCGACACTTTACCCCCTAGACCGCCAGCTCACTTTATTAATGTTAAAGTTTACATTCCCATAAATTCCCACAAACAAGTTATATACATGAACCTTTTGAGAATTTTGAAGTTGTTTTTAACGATTTAGATGTCTACAGTTTCAGAAGAACGATCTCTTAGCGTTCTTGAAGAGTGAAGAATTATTTAAGAAACACAACAAAGTAAGAAAGTTTGGCACGCTTGGCATTGCTTGCAAAACAAAAAACCCAATATGAATGTTAAGAAGTGTACTCTAGACGAAAACAAAAACACTTCTCAATATTTTAATATTAAGATCAAAGATAACTTTTTCAAGATGCAACATATTTTGATATAACTTTAACATATGACAATGTATATACGTTAATAAAATTTTGCATTATGTTATTAAATATTTTATGCATAGAAATGTGTTACTTATTTAATTCCCTCGCCACCCGCCTCGGTGGCGTAGTTGGCTAACGCGCTTGTCGTGTTGAGCTGCTCGACTGCAGAGGACGGGGAGATCGAGGTTCGAATCTCGGTCGGGTGAACTGGGGGTGGTTTTACCTAAATGGTTTTCCACTCTCCCTCCATCCAAATGCGGGTTCACTTCCTTTAATTCAACCTTCCCAATTCCTAATCCATTAGCATACTTAGTACATAAAGCGTATAACCCGAACGGGTAATAAGACGCGGTGCTAAATACTAATAATAATAATAATAATAATAATAATAATGCCCTTGCTTATAAGTTCCTGCGATATTAGAGAGAGATATAACTCACATGAGAGAGAGAGAGAGAGTATAAATGCGTACAACACACTAAATATTTGGGAGGTATGAGGACTCTGGAAGTTTGTACTTACTGTCAGGTATTACAATATCCCCACCCCCCCAACTTGCGGTATCTTGCCCCCTACTATTGGCACCCGATCACCGCCACTGTCCGTCCACGTCAGTTAGGCCGTTATACCCTCAGTTCGTCAAAAGGAGAGAAGGAGATCTATATCTGTTGTAGCGTCAAACTAATATTCACACCGTAGTGGACTTGGCGGGGGGAACCGGACAGTCTGTTTCATAAAAATATAAACATTTCCATTCTGTATCATCTCTTAAAGTGGGATGGAAAGAGACGAGAGTTTTTGACCAAAACCATTGAATATTACTCTAGTAGATGTATTTAGTTTATTTTTCTACAATTGGTAATATCAACATTTCCTGAATATCTGTCATGAGCAAAGCGGACTTACAGTAGCCACATGGCTTCTTTGGTGCTGACTGACAGCTCGCAGCTGACTTCTGACAGTCAACATTTAGGTACATACCTAAATTTTGACTGTTAGAAGTGACAGAGTTCTAAACACATGTTTTTGCTGATCATATGGTTCAGCGTAGGGATACATAATTTGGTGTGGTAACTCTTCAAATCTTTTAGCTGTCAGTTGTGAGCTGTCAGTCAGCACCAAAGAAGCCATGGGGCTAGTGTAGTTGAGACCATTTTTAAACGAAGAAAAAGTCATATATGGACTTCTCGTAGTCAATTACTTATCAAAGAACTGTTGCAATTACCAAATGTAGGAAATTAAACTAGACGTCTCTAGTGAAGCAGTATTTTATGTATTTAGGCAAAACAGTATCTAGCTATAATAACTGCAAACACACTGGCTTTTCCTCACGTTACAGACACCTCCACCTTAAATAATGCAAATTTACATTTCATTTTAATAGCCCGTCTCACTCCACAGATAACACATAACTTAGGTAGGTAATACAGCTAGAACCAGACGTCTTAAGAGCCCGTCTCACCTCACAGATAACACCTAACTTAGGTAGGTAGTACAGCTAGAACCAGACGTGTCTTAAGAGCCCGTCTCACCCCACAGATAACACCTAACTTAGGTAGGTAATACAGCTAGAAACAGACGTCTTAAGAGCCCGTCTCACCTCACAGATAACACCTAACTTAGGTAGGTAATACAGCTCGAACCAGACGTCTTAAAAGCCCGTCTCACCCCACAGATAGCACATAAATTAGGTAGGTAATACAGCTAGAACCAGACGTCTTAAGAGCTCGTCTCATCCCACAGATAACACCTAACTTAGGTAGGTAATACAGCTCGAACCAGACGTATTAAGAGCCCGTCTCAGCCCACAGATAACACCTCACTTAGGTAGGTAATACAGCTAGAACCAGACGGTTTAAGAGCCCGTCTCACCTCACAGATAATACCTAACTTAGGTAGGTAGTACAGCTAGAACCAGACGTGTCTTAAGAGCCCGTCTCACCCCACAGATAACACCTAACTTAGGTAGGTAATACAGCTAGAACCAGACGTCTTAAGAGCCCGTCTCACCCCACAGATAACACCTAACTTAGGTAGGTAATACAGCTAGAACCAGACGTCTTAAGAGCCCGTCTCACCCCACAGATAACACCTAACTTAGGTAGGTAATACAGCTAGAACCAGACGTCTTAAGAGCCCGTCTCACCCCACAGATAACACCTAACTTAGGTAGGTAATACAGCTAGAACCAGACGTCTTAAGAGCCCGTCTCACCCCACAGATAACACCTAACTTAGGTAGGTAATACAGCTAGAACCAGACGTCTTAAGAGCCCGTCTCACCCCACAGATAACACCTAACTTAGGTAGGTAATACAGCTAGAACCAGACGTCTTAAGAGCCCGTCTCACCCCACAGATAACACCTAACTTAGGTAGGTAATACAGCTAGAACCAGACGTCTTAAGAGCCCGTCTCACCCCACAGATAACACCTAACTTAGGTAGGTAATACAGCTAGAACCAGACGTCTTAAGAGCCCGTCTCACCCCACAGATAACACCTAACTTAGGTAGGTAATACAGCTAGAACCAGACGTCTTAAGAGCCCGTCTCACCCCACAGATAACACCTAACTGAGGTAGGTAATACAGCTAGAACCAGACGTCTTAAGAGCCCGTCTCACCCCACAGATAGTACCTAACTTAGGTAGGTAATACAGCTAGAACCAGACGTCTTAAGAACCCGCCTCACCCCACAGATAACACCTAACTAAGGTAGGTATTACAGCTCTAACCAGACGTCTTAAGAACCCGCCTCACCCCACAGATAGCACCTAACTTAGATAGCTAGAACTAGACTGCACATTTTAGTGTATTTTTATTTCTACATTATACTTTCGAAAGACAGTGGAATTTAGATCAGTTAATCAGTCTTGCCGTATTAAACATAAGTGTAAACTACTAAATATATCCTAATTTTATTGTTGTCCAATTGAATACAGCAGAATTGTGGTCCTCTTTTAACCACTCAAACTGATTTAATTTAAATTCTAAAA
The DNA here is from genome assembly GCA_901482245.1 of Timema douglasi. Lineage (NCBI taxonomy): Eukaryota > Metazoa > Arthropoda > Insecta > Phasmatodea > Timematidae > Timema > Timema douglasi. The sequence continues at coordinate 41,963 of CABEEJ010004872.1, forward strand.
ATCTGAGCTATGGCTAATATTATTGGCATTTTTTTCTATTAACTAAATATATATGGAAAAATTATGAGATTGTAAACCAATGGTTTTAGGACCATTGTATAGATATTACAGCTATTATTTTTCATGATTTTAAAATATAATTTATTATAATGTCTAAGTTTCCCTTTTACTTAGTTTAAAATAAAATAGGCGTGCGTTTAAACAGTGGTTCTCAAACTTCTTAGTAACGTGGACCTACTGACCAAGGAACAGCAGATTCGCGGACCCCTGATTTAGAGCCAATTTAAAAAAAAAAATAGATGATTATAAATGTCTAGTCATAATATATTTTTAATATAAATATAATTACAATATAAATGAAAATAAACTAAATGTAGGTATTATATTGGTACATTTATAATAACTTATATAATTAATGTGAAGAATGTAACTGTTTGATTTTTAAAACGTCATTGAAATCTGTAGCAATTTGATCGACCATTTCCTAAGTCTCATTTCCACATTTAGACGATTTCATATCACTTTTTTTATACAACAAAGAGCAGAAAAGGTTTGCTCACACACACATAATTTGGTGGAAAAGACATCAAATATTTCAGTGCTTTTTTCTGAATGTTCTTTGTGCTGGCTGATGAGAAAACTAATATAAAAGTAATTTCCAAATTTCCCCTCAAATATCTGGGCATAAGCGGCGTGGCCAACCTCCCACTTTTCAGCTTCACTTTCTCGCCAGTTTATAACATTTTATAAGACATAGAGGTATGTCAGGGATTCCCTGGACGAGCCTCGGGGGTCCACGAACCCCATTTTGAGAATCTTTGCGTTAAAAGTTTATGCACGTCCCCCCAAAATTGGTGGTCACGTGGATTAAATGTCAAGCTCATCTAGTATGGTTTGCTGATTTACCAATTGTCCGGGTCACCCGCCTCGGTGGCGTAGTTGGCTAACGCGCTTGTCGTGTTGAGCTCGACTGCTGAGGACGAGGAGATCGAGGTTCGAATCTCGGTCGGGTGAACTGGGGGTGGTTTTTCCTAAATGGTTTTCCACTATCCCTCCACGAAAATGCGGGTTCATTTCCTCTAATTCAACCTTCCCAATTCCTAATTCATTAGCGTAATTAGGACTTAAAGCGTATAACCCGAACGGGTAGTAAGACGCGGTGCTAAATATTATTATTATTATTATTAATTGTCCGGGTTAAAATTGCGGGCCGGTGCACCGAGTTTCTTACCTACCCCTGAATGATTACCCCCTTCCTCTCTACATGCGAATAAAGTTACATTTATTCTAAGATCTATTTTGTTCACCCCTACCCCATTAGTTTAGTTAAATGCCGGTAGCTCAGAGGGTAGTAATGGAGAACGGGCGGACAAATAAATAAATAACTTATTGTAACTATTTTACGACAGGCTATAGACAAAGTTGATAGAGAGAAGATTTTGTTGAAACAAATAAAGTAAAAAATAAATTGATAAAAAATAAATCAAACCACATTGAAGGATTTATAGAATGAGCAAGCAAGATCTAATAGTCGAGATAAAGTGAAAATATTGGCAGAAATAGACAAATATTGAGGCGTAAAATGAAATAGAAACGATTAATTCGGATAGTAAACAATATTTGGTCAGACATAACAATCAAACATAGTTGAATGAAAAACAAAATATACGAAAGTTATAAGAAGAATAAAACAATTTTACGTAGGTCAAAAAAAGAAGAAGTATGTTTGGTAAGTGAAAGATAAACAAACGTTTGTAAGACGAGTACAAGGAGAAATGAAGGTAGAGATATAATAAACAAGCTGAAGATGTTGGTTGGTTTCATTCATTGGATTGAAAATAAATTGTAGGACACAATCGTACAAACTTTCTCATATTGTGTATTATAGCTTTGAAGTTAATTATCAAAGATAGATTTTAAGTAAACTACCCTTAATTATGTTTTACCCATAGCAAAAAACACGCTATATTGTTAATTACAATAATCACAATAATATATATGGACTATATTTTAAACCAAATTGCTAAAATATATTTAACAAAATTCGAATTTTTTTGTAAACTGTTCTAAAATTATCTATTTAAAAATAAATAAAAAGTAATGTTATTTATCATGAAAAAGTGTCTCCACATTCCTATTTTAGATTCAATTTTCAAGATCAATAAAAAAAAAATTCTATAACTTGTCGTAAATAAATTACCCATAAATTAATTTATTTTAATTAAATAAATATATTATTACTAGCCTTTGCCCGCGGCTTCGCTCGCGTTAATGTTTATTTTGTCAATAAATTCAGGTTGTCGGTCGACACAGGAAGCATGAAAATAAAAACGATGAACTTATTCAGGTTGTTGGTCAATACAGGTAGAGATAAAGAAACATAAAAACTACACAATATAAATCAGGATTAAGTGTAGGAGTAGAAAAGAAGTAGCGGATTGTGTGTCAGTAGAGTTATAGGTTATGCCTTGCCGTGAATTGAATATCCCACTCCATATTAAATTTTACTTACAGTTAATTAACATCCCTTATTTACTCCGCTTGTTCTTGGCCGTTGCAATCATGGGAACAGAATAGATCATTATTTTAGGACGCTCCTATATACTATGTTGTATGTCCTTCCATTTGGCGTAAATACATACGAATTCTGGGAATTGGACACACGCGAACATGCTACATATATTATTATTATTATTAGCACCGCGTCTTACTACCCGTTCGGGTTATACGCACTTACGCTAATGTGTAATGGTAGGGTGATTGTGAGATGGAATGGAGGACCTACAGTTTAACGTGGAATCCGAACCACGGTGGAGGTCTGGCATTCCCCACATTCACAAGATGTCTTGTCAGAGGTGAAGGAAGGTTTTTGGTGATCAGATAAATCTGTGCCGGGACCGAGGATTGAACCCCGGCCGCCAGCACAGAAGTCTGACACCTTACCCCTAGACCGCCAGGTCACCCCATAACTGGTACACCTTATTTCGATTGTAGTTTATGTGAGGGTACACCCGATAGCTCCAGAGAATTTAAAAACTCAGCGGATTATGAAGTTCTCTGTTCTGTGTCCATGATTGTATCTATTGACAAATACTCCTTTATTTCTCCCTGAACCTCTTTCAAAATTTCAGTGTTGATTTTTTTTAACGATTCCATTTTTTGGTGCAAGAATTGCTCTTGCACACAACCAGTGATCACAATTAAAATTTAGTTGTAAGTTTGGGTAAACTTTAACAATGAGCTCCTCATAATTTTCCACCAAATTACAGAATTTCCCTGTTAATAATATACAACCTTCAGCATCCGTGTCCAAACGTCCATCACCCAATTTTCAATATTGTCTCTCTGCGTAATGTCCTGAATCTACGTCATTATAAAGGTGGACTCTCATATTCGTTGTTAGCATTAATTTTTTAAATTTTTGCCCCCAATATTGATGACTTGAGACAGGCTTTGATTTCATCTGCGTGTGTGCCTCTCTGGATCACCGGTAGAGTTTGTCGGAAGTCACCAGCCAGTAAAACTACCATTCCTCCCATAATATCTGTACTGTCTCACAAGTTCTGAAGAGTTCGGTTTAACGCCTCTATAGCTTTTTTTTGTGGGACATTTTACTTTCGTGCTTACATTGTCCTCGAGAGATATTTTTGCCGAAATTGCAGATGGGTGACTCTTCCTGTTCAAGTGCAAGATTTAATGGCAATTTTAGAACTGAATTGGGTGACCAGGCGGTCTAGGGGTAAGGTGTCAGACTTCTGTGCTGGCGGCCGGGGTTCAATCCTCGGTCCCGGCACAGATTTATCTGATTGCCAAACCCTTCCTTCAGCTCTGACAAGACATCTTGTGAATGTGAGGAATGCCAGGCCCCCACCGTGGTTCGGATCCCACGTTAAACTGTAGGTCCTCCATTTCATCTCACAATCACCCTACCATCACACATTAGCGTAAGTGCGTATAACCCGAACGGGTAGTAAGACGCGGTGCTAATATTAATAATAATAATAATAGAACTGAATGTGCAGTACGGCCGCCGTTCAATAGTATATAAACTGAAAACGTAAAATAATTACAAGATTATTAAAATAGGACTAAACACAGATGAATAAACGGTAACTAATCAATGTTTGTAAACAAATGAATCGCAAACATGTATTGTTATTTCCCATCGATATGGTCCCCCAACTCCCTTTCTTCCCTTTCTCCAAACTTCACAATTATGAGTTTAAAATAGCCATAGATAATACAAAACAACACCGCGTGTTAAAATGTGCTCAGCGCCATCTATCGGATTTTGGGAGTAATGAAATCTTAGAACATTAAATAGTACAAATCGATACCGCGCCATCTATAGAGTTGTTGTAGTACTAAACGTTAAAAGCACTTTAGTAAAAATAATGTTTTTATTTGAGTTCATCACAGTATAATACCAAATTTCTTACGACAGTTTTGTCATTTACCATAACGGGGTGAACAGACAGAGCTTAATTAGCTGAATGAAATTATTTTTAATCAATTTAAGATAGATGTACCTAAAATAACTTGGGAACAGATTTTTATTAATCATTTTAAGATAGATGTGCCTAAAATAACTTGGGAACAGATTTTTATTAATCATTTTAAGATATATGTACCTAAAATAACTTGGGAACAGATTTTTACTAATCATTTTAAGATAGATGTACTTAAAATAGCTTGGGAACAGATTTTTATTAATAATTTTAAGATATATGTGCCTAAAATAACTCGAGAACAGATTTTAATTCAGGATATCAGATTTTCTTCCGGGATACCGCAGGTCCCTTTTTTCGTACTCCAGGCATCATGTTGCAATTCATGTTCATATCAGTAGGCCGAGTTGTTATGCCGCACGATCGTCTAAAAGTTATTTTTTTTCTATCCTTCGGGAACAGTACTTTTTTTCTGGATGAAAGGTACCCTATGTCCTTTTTTGTACCCATGACAACGTGTATGCAAAATTTCATGATGATCGGTTGAATAGTTTAGGCGTGAAAGCGTAACAAACCAACAAACAAACAAACTCACATTCGCATTTATAATATTAGTAAGGATTATTATTATTTAAAAAACAATAATCAAACTTTAAAAAATAAATCTATTGTTAGATAATATTGTATGATTTTTTTTTGTTAGAAAATCGAATCTATATATTTATTTATAATGCAAACAACTTAACAGATACTCATTTTGAACCAAATCGCTAGAGCCATTAATAATAAATTAAGTAAAAAAAAAGTCATTAGTAAATTATCCATAGCCGAATTGTCACCAAAAACATGTATACAGCTTTATTTGTCATGTTTATGTCAAACACTCCCCAGACATATAATTTAAGCAAAATCGTTAGAACTATGGTTTTAAAAAAAATCACTTATCTATAAACCATCTATTTTTCGAATTTTTGCCCAAAACTATGTATGTAGGATTACTTGCAATGTCAAACACTATCAAGACACAAATTTGAAACAAAATTTTTAGGGTCACTTTAAAAATATTTCCAGTTTTTGAAAAATCAGTCATAAATAAATTACCCATAAATGAGTTTATACCCCCCCAAAAAACCCATGTATACACTGTTTTTGTCATGTCAAACACTCCCAAGATATACATTTGGGACCAAATCGTTACACCCACTTGTAAAGTATTTCAAGTTTTTGAAAAATCATGCTCAGTAAACTATTCTTAATTTAAGTGCTAAGGTCAAAATGAAAAAAAATGTCCCGAGGAATAAAATCTAAATATCAAGTTTGAACAAAATCCGTATAACCAGCCGTATCGGTTGGATTCGTGGCCAGGGACAGACAGACAGACAGGTAGAATAGTAAAATCCACTTTTTACTTTATCTCAACACCTCGCTCGGAGAGAAAGTTTTGTGATCGTCAAAAAAAAATCGAACTCAAGATTTTGATAAATGTCGACGTTTCATGCATGACTCCCTGAAACAAAAAAAAAAGAAGTGGTACCTCGGGTTAAAGCTGAAGCTACTTTACCAATTGTGCTAAAACTTGGTATTTGGGTTTTTCATAAGATCCCCCCCTCCCCCAAGGGACTTTTGTAATTATATTTCTAACCTTAAATTAAAGGGCAGTTTACTGAAAAGCAATAAGAGAAAATATAGATTTTCTTGGAATTCCCTCTAATGTTTTTGATAATATTATACATTTAGACACTGATCATCAATATTAACAAGATGGAAGTCCTAATTTTCTCGTGAAAATGACTTTGAGAACTGAGGGTACTTTACATGGGGGGGAATTTTCCAATTTTGATCGTTTCTCCACAACTATTTGAGATACCAAATAACTTATCATTGTAAAATGTAGTAATATTAATGATAAAAAATATTTTATTTGAAATATATTTGTATAATAGAACCAATAGTTTCTGAGCTATAAGAAAAAGAAATATATACAGCCTATTTTTAATTCAGGTCTTTGAATATAAATTTGATTCTTATGCTCTTTGGTGGACACAATCAATTTTTCTGAAACAGTGTTCCTAGTTCCTAATGCCATATCGTACGTATATGTAACAGTGTGTAGTATTTAATTTATTATTTTTGGTGTTGTATTTCTCCAACAATGTATATATATTATTTCTTTTCACAAATATCAACGAATTTTTTTTTATTTAGTAAAAAATAAAATGCGTATTTTTAAGATAAAAGCGGGAGAAAGTCTGTGTGGTGCACCGTACAGCATAGCACTGGTATCGGGAGAACAGAAGAAGCTAGGAGGTGGTTAAGATTAAACTGCCACTACTGTAGTGACGTCAGACGATACTCCAGGGTGGTTTAATTTAGGAGCGACGGTGACGTCACCGGATACTCTAGGGGTTAATTAGTCTAAAGGGCCACTTCGCTAATACGGGCTAGAGTATTTTTGGCCCCTCAATCCTCCTTCAAACTTTCAAAGAGACCAAAATGGACCGTGCGAGGACTACTTTGACACAAACCTACGACTGAACGGAAAAGGTGTGAGACAACTCAACTTGTGGTTATAAAACAACGGATTTTTAATATTTAGCACCACGTCTTACTACCCGTTCGGGTTATACGCTTTAAGTACTAATTACTCTAATGGATTAGGAATTGGGAAGGTTGAATTAGAGGAAGTGAACCCGCATTTGCGTGGAGGGAGAGTGGAAACCCATTTAGGAAAACTCGCCCCCAGTTCACCCGACCGAGATTCGAACCTCGATCTCCCTGTCCTCAGCAGTCGAGCTCAACACGACTAGCGCGTTAGCCAAATACGCCACCGAGGCGGGGGACACAACAATGGATTTAATTTTCTAAGAGTGACGGGTTCAAAACCAAGGAGACACGATTTATTGTATACGTTTTACGGAGCTACGGTGATATTCCTATGAGGAAAAGACGGAGAAACAAGATTATTAAAACCCGCCTCGGTGGCGTAGTTGGCTAACGCGCTTGTCGTGTTGAGCTTCACTGCCGAGGACAGGGAGATCGAGGTTCGAATCTCGGTCGGGTGAACTGGGGGTGGTTTGTCCTAAATGGTTTTCCACTCTGCCTCCACGCAAATGCGGGTTCACTTCCTCTAATTCAACCTTCCCAAGTCCTAATCCATTAGCGTAATTAGTACTTAAAGCGTATAGCTCGAACGGGTAGTAAGACATGGTGCTAATAATAATAATAATAATAATAATAATAATAACGACTCATCCTAGCTTATCTCTAAGGCAAACCCAGAAACCAGAATACAGATAGTTGACCTATAGAAAAAGGGGACCGATACAGTATTTTAATCCTACACTTATGATCGTATTGAGGCTCGAAAACGGGTCTCTTGAACTTTCAGTCAGGTTTATGTGCTCCGATTCTATTGAAGTATTAAGAGAGTCTTATCCTTTAGGCGCGTGTGATGAACGCGATGTCCTAGGTCGGATGTGTTATACGGACAGTTCGTTTATATCTTCTTGTGTAAGACCTTTAGGATCACTAAACCTTCGTCCCACATTGAATTCTTTTACCAACCACATACTTTTATAAGGTACTTCCCCTTTGATTGCATTTGTACACGGCTCAGCCCATGGATGAGAGGAAGCAAGGAGCTCGCAGTTCATGGACTAAAACAACGAGATACTGTTATATATGGCTCAGTCCATGGATAAGAGGAAGCAAGGAGCTCGTAGTTCATGGACTAGAACAACGATATAGTGTTTTACCTGGCTCAGTCCATGGATGAGAGGAAGCAAGGAGCTCGCAGTTCATGGACTAGAACAACGAGATATTGTTATACATGGCTCAGTCCATGGATGAGAGGAAGCAAGGAGCTCGTAGTTCATGGACTAGAACAACGAGATATTGTTATATATGGCTCAGCCCATGGATGGGAGGAAACAAGGAGTTCACAGTTCTTGGACTAGAATTAAGAGTTATAGGTGTGCAAATTTTGTTGACTCATGTAAGAAAACTGCAACGGATCAACATATGATCTTTGAATCTTCTAAACTCGTAAATATATCAAGTACCTTAAAATAATAATTGAGTGTGAGCAAAATTAGCTTAATCAGTCATAATCGGTATTTTTTATAAGAAAATTAATTAGTTTATAATGAAAAAGATAATTTAATTTATTATATTATTTATTTCTAGATTGGTGGTAATTAAGTTAATGAGCAAAGGTTGAATTTAACGAATAAATAGATGATATAAACTAAAAACAAATAAATATGGGATAAATGATGGCTAATCGCGAGATCTTTGACAAGTTTATAAGCTGATCAAGGACCGGAAAGATTTCTGACCTTATGTCAATTAGATTTAAATAAAACCAACTACACTTTGGTGTTAGAAGGATCCAAGGCACAATTTAACAATAGATTAGACTGGCAAAGACGGTAATATCTGGATTAAAATCTCAGTCGGGTGAATCGACTATGGTTTCCTTAGAACGGTGTTCCACTTTATCACTTTCTCTTACACACACACACACACACACACACACACACACACACACACACACACACACACACACACAGACCCACAGAGACACACACACACACACAATTCCTCTAAATTACACCTTTATCCTCCCATGGGTATCACTTATGTAATTTTTCTTCGCGCATTTGTTTAAGCCAGCGAAGAAAGGAGGAGGAATTGATATTTTAGAAGAAATGTACCGTTATTTGCATAGGAAACAGTCAGAGAAAAAACACACGCCCTCATTACAACCGGAAGAGATTCCAGCAATGACATCCACGTCACCAGAAAACCAGAATATACGAGTCTTACATGTAGTCCGCGCGCCCACCGGTGTTGGGTATCATTCAAGTAAATTTGCCTGCATAAAAACCACCGATAAAAATATATCAGGGCCACCAACAAAGTCGGAGTGGACCAAAAATACCCAGATAAAACGTCTGTCAGTAAGTGTATGGTCGGATTTGTGAAGGAATTAACATTTCAGAACTACCAAACATTATATAGACTGACAGATGTAGGGAATGACAAATGCAGTTGGTGACAGATGTAGAGAGTCACGGATGTAGAGAGTGACAGATGTAGATAGTGATAGATATATAGAGTGAGAGATGTATAGAGTGAGAGATATATAGACTGACAGATGTAGAGAATGACAAATGCAGATGGTGACAGATGTAGAGTCACGGATGTAGAGAGTGACAGATGTAGATAGTGATAGATGTATAGAGTGAGAGATATATAGAATGACAGATGTAGAGAGTGACAGTTGTAGAGAGTGACAGATGTAGAGAGTGACAGATGTGGATATGAACAGATGTGGATATGGACAGATGGGGAGATGGACAGATGTGGAGATGGACAGATGGGGAGATGGACAGATGTGGAGATTGACAGATGTGGAGATGGACAGATGTGGAGATGGACAGATGTGGAGATGGACAGATGTGGAGATGGACAGATGTAGAAAGTGACATATGTAGAAAGTAGAAAATGTAGAGATTGATAGATGTAGAGAATGATAGATGCAGTTGGTGACAGATGTAGAGAGTGACGGATGTAGAGAATGGCGTATGCAGTAAGTGGCGTATGTAGAGAGTGACAGATGTATAGAGTGGGAGATATATAGAGTGGCAGATGTATAGAGTGGGAGATATATAGAGTGAAGGATTATAGAGTGAGATATATATAGAGTGACAGATGCAGAATGGCATCTTGTAATATGAAAACACATCCAGTAACGTTTTGATAATACTATTCCTATGTAGTTAACATACTCATATGTATGTTCTGTGATGAAGAGCTACTGATGACGTAACATGGGGAGAGTAACAAGGGGTTGTCGGATAGGAGACCGTTGCAAGGACCGAGGAAGGATTAGACTGAATGTTCGCGCGTCAGGTCAACATTGAATGGTCTCTATCAGCTCCTTACAGACTAAATATCAGCTTCTTAACATATTCGGTACGTGTTTATTTCGTTTTGGTTTTCAATTAATGACCATATTAAACATTATATCTAATATTTAAAAAAAACCAGAGTGATTCAACACGTATAAAACTGTCCTGATGAAATGCACCACCGTTCGACCACTCATCCCCTATGGTATTATAGACGTTCAACCCTAATCATCTGTTTGTAATGAGGCCGTTCATATACAGTCAAATTTTCGAAAGAAATAACTTTTCTTCCTGGTATATAAAAGTTAATAGGTTTACTTTATTGTAAACCCGCCTCGGTGGTTTAGTTAGCTAACACGCTTGATTCGTGTTGAGTTAGACTGCCAAGGACAAGGAGATCGAGGTTCAAATCTCGCCCGGGTGAAACGAGGGTGGTTTTTACTAAATTATTTTTCACCCTCCCGCCACGCAATTGCGGATTCACTCTCTTTGAATTCAATCTTACCCAATTCTTATCCCATTGACGTAATTAGTACTTAAGCGTATAACCCGAACGGGTAGTAAGGTGTGGCTCTAAATAAAAAAAATACTTTAATGTATCCAAACTTCAAGTCATGTGATCTTCAGCTGTCACTTTTGATCAACACTATTTATACAAATAACAATAATAATATCGAATAATGTTAGCAATGTAACCCATGGGAAAATATTCGAATGAATTGCAAAGCTGGTGACCTGGCGGTCTAGGGGGTAAGGTGTCAGCCTTCTATGATGGCGGCTGGGGTTCAATCCTCGGTCCCGGCACAGATTTATCTGATTACCAAACCCTTCCTTCACCTCTGACAAGACATCTTGTGAATGTGGGGAATGCCAGGCCTCCACCGTGGTTCGGACTCCACGTTAAACTGCAGGTCCTCCATTTCATCTCACAATCACCCTTCCATTACACATTAGCGTAAGTGCGTATAACCCGAACGGGTAGTAAGACGCAGTGCTAATAATAATAATAATAATAATAATAATAATAATAATAATAATAATAATAATAATAGCAAAGCTACACCTGGACACGGGAATTGAACCCGCTACCTTTGGCTTAGTACGCTAATGTTCTACCACTGATATATCCAGGAATGGTCTCGTGCTTAGGTGCTTCACTCACATCTCAAGGCAGAATCTGTGATGGATGTGAGAATATCTTTGGCCACTAAGCGCTATCTTTGATACCACGGCCACCAGAGCGTGGTTGTGGCTCCATCACGATTCGCTAAGACTGTACCATTTACTTGTAATATTGGCAGCATAAAGTCACAGAAAAGTCACCGCTGATTGTGGGTATAAATGGTGACTCTTTGTAGCCGACGATATTCACACGTCCATCGCAGACTTTGCCTTAAAATATGAGTGAATAATGACCATGCTCACGGGATTATACCTGGGTAGCTCAATGGTGTATTTAGTCTAAGATCCCTGGTTCGATTCCCGTGTCCAGGTGTAGCTTTGCAATTCATTCAAATATGATCGGTAACTTGGTGGTCTAGGGGTAAGATGTTAAACTTCTGTGCTGGAGGTCCAAGGTTCAATCCTCGGTCCCGGCACAGATTTATCTGATTAACAAACCCTTCCTTCACCTCTGACAAGAAATCTTGGGAATGTGGGGAATGCCAGGCCTCCACCGTGGTTCGGATCCCACGTTAAACTGTAGGTCCTCCATTTCATCTCACAGTTACCCTTCCATTACACATTAGCGTAAGTGCGTATAACCTGAACGGGTAGTAAGACGAGGTGCTAATAATAATAATAATGATTCAACCACAGCTGATGTCCGTAATATCGTTATAATTCATCCTCAAGCTTCGTTTTTCATAAATAATTAATGGTATATAGCGGATTTATTCCAACACAATAAATAACTTTTGTATTTCCTAAATTGTTGTTCCTAGCGAATATGTTCCGTCAGAGAACAATCTTCTTGTGTCTTGTGTCTGTGTGTCGGCCTGGGTTGCTCCTTGCTGCTACCACCCGCACGACACCAATGTTTATGTTTATGCGCCGTTACACGGAGCATGTAGTGAAGTATATGCCTGGGCAGTAAAAAAAGAGTTAACTTCCTTTATTAGGTGACCTTTTAACCTCCTCTCTATTTTCATCTCCTCGCCTTTGACGCCGTAAACGGGCTTGTGGCTTCGAGGAGCTCAACGAAATCAGTTAGTTTACTGTTCTTCGCTGGGTTATTGGAGATCGGAACCTACCCCTGTAGACAGCCAGCTTGACACGGTTTGCTTATTTCCCCCGTGGCTCAGTGTCCAGGGAGACTGACCACAGCTCCAAAGGATCATGGTTCCATCTTTCTCGTTTCCATGGCTGGGTGGATAGGGAGCCCACGTGAATGTATGCAAATAATTTATATATAATATTGTATTGTTTTATCATTGATCATGAATATATTTCGTATTATTATTCGTCAAATATATAACTTCTATTCTTTGTATGCATTTATGTTTAACTTACACCACATTAGAGTCACTACTATCCGTGATTCGTTTATCCTGCCCGAAATGACGGCACCTTAGGCGGCACCCCGGGCCGAATAAATGAGACTCGGATAGTCGTGACTCTAGTGTATTTTGTAAACTCACATCCTATGATAAATGAAGGTGACCTGGTGGTCTAGGGGTAAGGTGTCGGACCTCTGTGCTGGGGGCCCGGGGTTCAATCCTCGGTCCCGGCACAGATTTATCTGATTACCAAACCTTTCCTTCAACTCTGACAAGACATCTTGTGAATGTGGGGAATGCCAGGCCTCCACCGTGGTTCGGATTACACGTTAAACTGTAAGTCCTTCATTTCATCTCGCCATCACCCTACCATTACACATTAACGTAAGTGCGTATAGCCCGAACGGGTAGTAAGACTCAGTGCTAGTAATAATAATAATAATAATAATATGATAAATGGGAACATTTCCACATATTATTATTTCTAGAGCCTAAAAGGACTTTTGGTCATTTCAATTTTGTCGATCAGAAGGGAATATTTTAAGAGTTAATGGGGGATGTATATGGGAGTGGAGAAAGTATAGAAAATCGGTTAGCTTTGGAAACCACTATATATTTACGTATACACAACTCGTGAGCTAACGAAACCTTACAGAGGTAAAACGTGACTATGACGTATTCAATAATAATAATCCTTTCAAGAGGGCCACGTATTAAGCTTTAATATGTTTATCGCGTGCTAAGAAACATTTTTATTGGGACGGTTTCTAAAATGTAGTCGAAAAAAAAAATGGGAAGGGGGACTCTTTTCTGTTTGTAATTTTTCAGTACTATTTTTAGTGTTTAGTTTTGCCTCATTTCA
>CABEEJ010004873.1:0-13087 GCA_901482245.1 Timema douglasi
ATTTTATCAGAACAAGTACCGGTAAGCACGTCAAAACATATATTTAGATAATTTAATAAACTTGTTCTATTCCAACTTTCTATGACGGCAATAATAAGAGCCCAGCTCCAGTCTACAACAACTATACGGAACAATGGCCATCTTTTATTATCTTTGACAAATTTATGAAAAGAAAGAAGAATCATTGAAATGCTGTGCTTGTCGTGACAACTTAAAACGCATTCTAGAATAGGTAAGATATAACCCTTAACACGTATAACATCGGCATAATATAAAACTCGCTTACATTGTTCGTCATTTGGATTTTAACGGTGGAGCCAGTAGCATCCAAGTGCCAAATGAAAGGTTCATTCGGTACATGTTCACAGGCTACTTTTAACTGTGTTTTACTAAACATATAAAACCCAAAAGGGCTATGAATATGTTGTATATATCTATCAATGAGGTTTTGATTTAGATAGTGCATGCGTAAATCCGTAAAATCATTTTTATCAAAGTTGTTACACGCCATTGCTTCCACGACTATGTAGGGTTGTTGTAGGTACCTAGTACTACCTATACCACCAAGTGTGCTCGTGCCGCAATTTCAAATATAGAAACGGTGGCACCTTAAACTTGGCGGTTCTAGACTACTAATGGCATGTCTGATATAAGTTCAAAGTCAAATTTCTCAAAATTTCCAGAGGATCCAGGTTCCACGACTATGTAGGCTTGTTGTAGGTACCTAGTACTACCTACACCACCAAGTGTGCTCGTGCCGCAATTTCAAATATAGAAACTGTGGCATCCTAAAATTGGCGATTTTAGACTATTAATTGCATGTCTGATATAAATTCAAAGTCAAATATCTCAAAATTTCCAGAGGATCCAGGTTCCACGACTATGTAGGGTTGTAGCCAATGAGGTTTTTTTTTACTGGGTCAATTTCAAATATCAAACTGTGGCACATTAAATTTTACGATTTTAAAGAACAATTTTCATGTCTACTCATATCTGAATTTCTTTGGTTGAATTATTATGTCTGTGGCGGTATCTGTGATGTAATTTATAACCAAATCTGCTTTCATGCGCTGTCTATGATTCTTTTTGTAACTATATTATATGGTTAGTTATATTAATTTTTCCAATGTTGGATAAAAACGGTTAGTTTATTGTGGATGTGGAGCTATTCAGCCCGCTTAGTTTTATTTAAGTTCATATAAAAACAATGCCAGTCGTCCACACTTGTTCTGTGACAGGATGCTACGGATCTTCCACGATAAAACCTGGCTTGACATTTTTCCGATTTCCAACAGAGCACAAATTGAGGTAATATTATATAATTATGTTGATTATATTTTTTAACTGCCAAGTATGATACAGTTATTAATTAAGCATGTTTACCTTGTGAATACTGGCTGACTAAATAGTCCACCAGTACAGTAGTGTGCTGGGATTTTTATTTTCTATTTATATTTTTTAATATTTTTAACAGCCTATACACACAAGAAAGCACGTTTACAATGATAGTAAAATAAAATTGTAAAATCAATCTATAGTTAATTTACAAAAATTAAGGAAAACGTATTTTAATATATTATAACAGTTAACATTGTTATTATTATTAACAATCCCAAAGGAACAAAACATAATCTCTTGGATATAAATGACATATTTTTCATTAAATTCTGAAATTCAGTCAACACTTGATAACTCATTCTAAAGGGGGTGGGGGTCTGTTCGAGTTATGAAAAGTCTGACTTATCGAGGGGAAATAAAGTTGTGCCTAAAGAATGAAAACTGTTATGTATCTAAAGTATTATTATACTTTAATGTGACGAGGTTAACTATACATATCAGGTAAGACACATACACAAATAACACGTTAAGTATTCAAATGTGGAAGGTTGAGATTACAATAGGCATATAGTACTACTGGCAAATTATCTATATACTGTACTGTATGTGCTTACTTACTGACCTCAATATCTTAGTCAAGAGTCTGATTCACACCCTATTTCAATAGACCTAGGCCTATTACACGAGCATGATGGTGATTGGTGTGTCACTGTGATGATATTTTGCTTAGTAGACAAGACATAGGTTTGAAGAAGCTGTCAATATTCTTCTGTGAATATTTTTGATGTTGCTTCTTATTGATGACTTGTGAAATTATTGAGCTCTTCAACGCTAGTTCACAACTTGTGAATGTGTGGATTACCAGGCCTCCACCGTGGTTCTGACTCCACATTAAACTGTAGGTCCTTCATTTCATCCCACAATCACGCTACCATTGCACATTAGCGTAAGCGCATATAACCCGAACGGGTAGTAAGACGCGGTGCTAATAATAATAATAATATAGGCATTACATTCTTTTATGAGTCAATTTAATGGCATATAACACAAACCGGTAGTAAGACATGGTGCTAGAAAAAAGAAACAATAGTTCTAGTTAACAGTAGGCCTATTATTTGGTTCATAATTGGCAATACTTAAAGAAGAAATTATTTGTTTGTCTACAGTAGAGGAAATAAAATATAAACACTAGACTATTTGTTAATTTTTCCAGGTATCTGAAATGGGTAGACGTCTCCCAAAATCCACTCTTGAAGGTCCATAGAGAGAAGTTTATTTATGCACACATTGCATCTCATTTTGACACGAGTCAATTTCGGACACCTCTGCAGGACAAGCTGGTACATAAAGCATAAATTGTTGAGGACTAGTTTACCCGATGAGTGATTTTTTTCAAAAACTTGAAATATTTTAAAACAAGCTTTAACAATTTGTTTTGAAATTGGTATCTTGGGCCTTAAGCCTAATCATTGTGTTTGTGGTAAAAAGTTGTTTAAGGGTATTTTACTGATGATTGATTTTTCAAATAATAGTTATGATACATTGATTTTGTCGTATCTTTTATTAATCAAGTACTTACTGTATTTGGTATTTTTCGATGGGTTTGCAGATTTACCATGGAAATTGATATAACGGGGTTTAGTAGCCCTCCATTACCCCGCTAAATTGAGAGTTGACTTTTTTTATATCCATTACTTTATGGTAGGGATGAGGGTGGCGGTTTATTAGAGAAAATGCACCTGAATGAGTGAGGGAAATCACATGTTAATTTCATTATTGTAAATTATTATTCACGATTTGTGTGGGCTACTTAGTCTATACAGTGCATATACAATAATTAAGATTGGTTAAAATGTTTTTAAATCAAGTAAGACATTGTTCTAAAAAATAGATAGGCCCCACCACATTTAAACTAAAAAAAAATTGTATTTTTGGTATTTCCACCTTTTTTTATTTCATTCCATTTAGGGTATAGAGCAAATATAATCAATTTTTCCTTCTAGAAAATGTATGTCATTCCTCATCCGTTTTCAAAATAATTCTTAAACATGTGTTTAATCACCACTCTTTCATTTCTAAAATTTTCTGTAAAACAAAATTTTGTGTCCCTATAATTATATTTATAATATCTATTAGGTGTCTGGAAAAATGAAAATTTCCTCTGGAAAACCTGGAAAAAAAGAGGGAATTTTGTAATAAGAAAATAGTGGCAACCCTGTTGTTACTAATTTTTGTAATTCCTTGTCAAACTAGAGCTACATATAAAACAATTCCCGAAGTGATAAAATACATACTCCCAGACAAACTTACCAAGTAAAAATATATTACAAAAAAATACTTAACATGACAATTGTTTAAATCATGTATTGACTCTCTAAAAATTAACTCAACAGCCAAGGGATTTAGAATTAAATACTTACTGGTTAAAATCAGCCCTGTATGTTGTGAAAGTTTGTGCCTAATACAGTTCAAAATAGTTCAGGAACTAAGAGTTTCTCAATCTTTACTTGATAAAGACTTTCCAAGGATTAAGAAAAAGTATTTAACAAAATTATCCCAAACAATCTTCAAAAATAGACATCCAACTCACTTGTATTTGAAGATTAGAGGATTGATACTTTCTTTTTACTTTCTCGCTATCTTACAGGTAGAGAAAGTATGGTGATCGTCAAAAAAAATCGAACTCAAGATTTTGATGAATCTTGACGTTTCATAACTCCCTGAATCCGAAAAAGTGATTTTGAATGTCTGTCTGTCTCTCTCTCTCCAACTAGACCCTAAACTATTTTACCCGAGCTAAAACTTGGTATCTAGGGTTTTCATAGGGTTGACCCGAGAGGTTTTTGAATTTGGATATCTATCCCTAAAATTAAGGGTAGTTTACTGAAGGGGAAAAATAGAAAAAGCCAATTTTCTCAAAATCTGCTCTAACGATTTTGATTAAAATTCGTATCTAGACATTGATTAGGTTTATAAATAAACTGGCTATTTTCATTTTCCCATGAAAATGACTTTTAGGGTACTTTACAAAAGCGTTAATTTCCGTATCTCCGCAACTATTTGAGATACTAAATAACTTATCATTGCAAAATTGTAGTACTATTAAATATAAAAAACTTTTATTTGACATATATATTTTTATAAAACCAACAGTTTCTGAGATATTGGCAAATATAGCCTATTGATACAATTTTGTGAGCTTTAGTTGTAAAGAGATACTGCAGGGTTCCGTACCATTTATTTTTTATTGGTTTGCGAATGTTTTCAAGGTTTGACCTCATTTTTTGTCTATGATATCCTTGTGAATCCTTGATAACATAGAAGTGTTCAAATTAACTTTTTCTTAGTGTTTTTTTTAACTGTCTTCTACACTTCAAGGCTTTGCTCTTTTAATTACATTGGTGGAGGAGGTATAATTTAGGTTAAACATACCCTTATATGCATGGAGGGGGAGGGTAAAAATGCTTAAGAAAATTTACAGCTAGTTTACCAGGCTGGAATTTGAATCCCGACCTCATCACCGGCGAACCAAACGAGCATACAATAAAGACTGCGCACCTGTCGATAGCCTACTCTTTTTAACTGCAGTAAATTAGTTTTTATAATTGTTAATTTCTCTTTGAATTTTGTACATTTTCTAACGCCATTGTAACATCTTTAAAGAATTTAACTCGACAGACATTTCAACCCTCACCTTCCCAGCCCTGGAACAAGTGAGTGACCAATTGGTTGGAAACAACTATTCTATCGCTAATTAAACAAAACAAAATTGTTAACAGTTGTTTTATTACTTGATTATCGGTGACCTGGTGATCTAAGGGTAAGGTGTCAGACTTCTGTGCAGGGGTCCGGGGCTCAATCCTTGGTCCCGGCACAGATTTATCTGATTACCAAACCCTTCCTTCACCTCTGACAAGACATCTTGTGAATGTGGGGAATGCCAGGCCTCCGTGGTTCTGATCCAACCTTAAACTGTAGGTCCTTCATTTCATCCCACAATCACCCTACCATTACACATTAGCTTGAGTGTGTATAACCCGAATGGGCAGTAAGACGCGATGCTAATAATAATAATAATAATAATACTTGACTGATTTTCTGCATGTTATTATTATGTTCATGCCAAATAAATAAACATAGATGGTGATTTTAATTGGGATTATTTATTTTATATTAAGACATGTACATTTGTTTGTATTTGAAAAATATTGTGTACTTTGTGAAAAAATGTGTAAGTTTAAATTTATAAATAAATATGGATTAGTTTAAACTTAGTTTGCTTTTTATTTATATTTCCTTAAACATTAATTTAAACTTAATGTGTTGATTTTAGTTTTTCTAGAAATGGTTAAAGAACTATATTGTTCCAACCATTATCACTTGAACAGATTTTATTAAGAAACTTACTTTTGACCCAATGTAAATAATTTTTGTAGAAACCAATATTTATATTATGTTATATATTTATTTATTTAATTACATTTGGTCTCAAAAATATTTCAAAATAAAAATTGTTCAAGTGAAATGGATTGGCAAAACAACTAATAGTAAAAATAAAAAAGTAATAGTAGTGCGCCGCAAATAAAATACCTACTGAGCCACCAAGACCCCTATTTAATACAAGAAAAGTGCTCACATATTTGTCTAGATAGCAGCACAAATGCGTAAAACACCATACCAACATTTTAACACAGACTTAACAGATCTTTCGTGTTAACCTGATCAGTGACAGCTAACGCTTGATCTTTCATGTCCCAGTACATCTTAAATCAAGGTCTTTACAACCCTTTCAAAAATTAGTATTGAAACCTGAAAATTCCAGGACATTTCAAGGCCCAGAGCAATTTAAGGACTTTTCCAGGCCTTGAATAGACAAACATTAAATTCCAGGTCTTTCAAGGACTGTACAAACCCTGGATGGTTGTAGATCCTCACACTGTGGGAGAGAGAGACAGTACTAGATCCTCACACTGTGACAGAGACACAGTACTAGATCCTCACACTGTGACAGAGATACAGTACTAGATCCTCACACTGTGACAGAGTATTAAGTATGGCAGGGCGGTAGTGAAATACTGACCTTGCCGTCACACGTAACTAAGTGCATTAGTAGTAAATTAACTTAGAGGATGTTCACACAGGCCAAGTCCTTGATTATTATTGTTGGGTTAATTGACCAACCCTCAAATGATCACACTTTATCTAATGGATTCTATTGACCAGTTCACTAGAGTGGCAAATGTCCATTTGTTAACCATAGAATACGATTGTCGTATTGTAATGCTGACAAAGGACAGCTGAACCAAGGAAAATAGGATAAGGATCACCATGGCCAAGGAAGCTTTCAACATGAGCTTACTGCTGACCAGCTAGTTGAGTTTGGAACCGAATAAGATTAAAAAGAAATAATTGGATAGCTTTGAAAATGTGGTGCTGGAGAAGGCTTTCGAAGAACAGGTGGACAGACAGGGTTTCAAATGAAGAGCGGGAGCGATGAGAACCATTTTGGATGTGATTGTTCGGTACAAAGTAAACTGGATCGGACACATCCTTAAAGAGAACTGTCTTCTGCATGACATCATAGAAGGAAAGAGGAACTTAGGAAGGAGAAGGATTCAAATACTAGATGAACAAAATTCTAGGGGCTGAAGGAGGGGGCTGAGGGGACAGTGCATTAGTGGTCTAAATTCGCCAAGAAAAGAAATGGACCGATCTTGAGACAGAACACACAACATAATTGTATTGCTATCAGATAAAAATGTTTCATAAGCTTTTATGTGATTGTAATTTAAATTTTTAGTCTCTTGTTTTTGGTCAGTTTGATTTTTCTATTTTTAGCTACATCAAAAAAATATTATCTGGATGCACTATAAAACAAAAAGAATCAATGTCTTAAGAAAACCTGTGTACATACAATCAAACAATGGTATATTAAAGGTTTTTGTAATGGCTGGAACTATCTAGTTATTAATAAAAAGAAAGGAATGGAAATTTGTATTAAACCAATTTTTTAACGGTCTGGGACCTGCCTCGGTGGCATAGTTAGCTAACACACTAGTTTCGTGTTGCGCTAGACTGCGTAGGGCAGGGAGATCAAGGTTCGAATCTCAGTCAGGTGAACTGGGGTGATCTTTCCAAAATGGGTTTCCACGCCCCCTCCACACACATGCAGGTTCATTTCCTCTAAATCCAACCTTCTCAGTTCCTAAACCATTAATACTTAAGCGTATAACCCAAACGGGTATTAAGATGTGGTGCCAAATAAATAAATAAATTAAATTAAACAGTCTGGGCACGGTTCTATTGTTCCCCATAAATCTATTAATACTATTAGTTTGTAAATTTAGCTTCTAACCCCAAAAAGCGTAACACAGCACAACTATGTCAAGACATATAGTTGATCACTGTTGGAGGTATAGGCACGGCCATATTTAGGCACATGCAACATGTGCAGCTGCACAGGGCAGCAACATTTAGGGGAACGACAAAATAATATGGAAATAAGACAACTATAGCAAACTTGAATTTAACCAATATTCAAATTTATAGTAGATTTGCATGGACTTTTTATGGTTTATTCAATTGTGTTACAATATTTAAATTAAACTTAATTAGCAATATGTATAAGTTTCACAACCATAAAATATTAGGTGAAAAGTGATTTTGATATTTTAGGGGGGAGGGTGGGAGCGTAAACTATATGACTGCACAGGGGTGTTGCATAGCTTAAATATAGCCTTTGGTAAAGGTCAAATGAGGGGAGGAATGGGGATAAATGGTTCAGGCACTAAAAGTATATTTAAAGTACAACAGCATTCTAGAGTTAAGCCAGCTGTATATTAATAAGTTGCAAATGGTTTTCAGTAAGACGTGACTAAATGTGGTAGACGAATGTGTGAAAAAGATAAACATTTAAGAATTTCAATAACTAAAGAGCATGTATATGTATTAATGTTGAAGTGAAGGGAGTATGTAAGGATAGGGAAGTGTGGAGAAAGTTAGCAAGGGTGGATTAAGTACAGAGTTTTGTTTTTAGATATATATGCACAGTTTCTTGCCTACCCCTTAAGAGAATGGATGGATTTTGTTTGTGTGAGAAAATAATAATGTATTCATTTTTGGTGGGGACACTATTAAGGTGAATTCCATTTCTCCTAGATGATAGGATGATACGCGAGAATGATGATGGTGGAAAGCAAAGGGGATCTACAGTTTAATGTGGGTTCCGAACCACGATAAGGACCGGGCATTCCACACATTCACAAAGAGTGAAAGCACACACTTTTCCAGAGGTGAAGAAAGGGTTTGGTAGTCATATAAATATGTTCCGGGAATGACACCTTAACCCTAGATTTCCAGGTCCCCTAGCCAAGTTAATGAATGTATTTCCAAGTTTTGGAGTCAGTCTTCAAAAACAATAGTTATTACTTTATTAAGTTAAATTTTCTTCCCATGTGCTACACTAACCCACAAGTAATGTTTTAAACGCTTTGTATTTGTTTTGAAGCAATACTTAATATAATGAGGTGAAATGTTAATTAACAAATATGGTGTGTCATCCCCCCAGAACCAACATTAAAAAAAATATACAGGTATGACTTGACTTGAGTCTTCACATGGTTGTAAGTTGCATATTTTCAAGTAAATTATAAGTGCCACAGGCATTGATATAATCCCAAGATGATTTTTATTGCCTCAATTTAATGCTCTGTATAGCAAACCAGATTTTGTTTTTGCTCCCAATCTATAAAGTAGATTTGGTCCTGTATACTGTACATCTGACATTGACACAACTTAAGTATAAAGAAGGGATAATAAATGAGATTTTTTTTTATAAGAACACATTTATATTATTTCCATCATCACAACACAAGCTACAAACAAAATGTGTAACAAGCAGTATAGAATACAAGGATTTAGGGCATTTCTGTTAATGACATTAGAAATATTGACAAAGAACGACTTTTACACAGTATGATTTTTTTAAAATTAGAAACAATCCAAAGAAACATAACATTTTGAAAATTTAAATGAAATACCCTATTGATTTATATACACAATTTATAAATTCAGTAATAAATATATAGCAGAGCTCTCCAACTAGCAGAAAGAACAGAATTAGTATATATAATTTGTATACTCAAAGATAAAAAAAACAAGATAAAATGTGAGACCAGTGGCACTCTATACATAGATTAAAAAAAATTAATAGGCTATAAAATATAATACAATGCTGAGCGAATAGCTTCTGTTCTTTAAATCGATTATAAATTATTTTTATTAAAACTTATCATGTTTGGTGCCGTTGAGTTATTATTACAATCAAGTTAAACATATTTTGAGTTGAATTCAAGATAATTAAGAGGCATTTTAATATTTTCTTACATTTTCAAAGAACAATATTATAAGGACAAAAGTACAAAGATTTCAAATTTGATGGTGTAGGAAAATGTTTTAATTGATTAACTATGCAAAGTGTAGCTATTTATAGTGATTTTAAAAAGTATTTACTCTCAGAAATGATAATTTAGATGTAAATGTGACAACTAAAGAAAATTTGCTTGGAAATTGGTTTTATAATACATGAGTTGAATTCAATTATATTTTATATTGTAGAATAAGATAATTATAATTTAGTTCTAGTCTCACCCCTACACGCTAGGTAGAATTAAAGCTAAAAGAAAAGAAAAATGTTATGATTATGTATAAAGAAATAGTTTAAATTGTATGGTTTAATAAAAACTATTATTTTCAAATATTAAAAAAGAAAGCAGTTTACCAGTTATATGATGTAATGTAACTGGTAATGTTAACTTGAGTCTTTACCTAAGTCAAAATACTTACCAATGTGATGAACTACAATTGCCCCAACTCTAAGAAATATTAAAAAATGGCCAGGGAATATTGAAAACTGAAAAAATTATAATGATTTAAACAAAAACTAATAATTTACTCAGAAAACGAATTCCACAAAAAGTATGTATACATTCTATATAAGGAAGGAACACTTTACATTAAAAAGCGGGAGGGGTCTGTTTTTTAATTTCAAATAGAGGGGTATAAATGCTAGAGTTAGGTACAAGATTTTAGAGATAGGTGGAAAATTATAAATATACTACATAAGATATTACAAGTGTTTTATAGCAGAAACCAGTTCTTTAGTAAGATGCTGTCAATCTTTTGAAAATAAGAACAACTAAACTATAAGGATCAAATTGGTTCTAAGCTTTAATTTTGTAAGGAGTAGTTACATTTTTGGAACATAGTTTTTGTTTAAGATATGAATGGCTATTGAATGAATACATTTACTTAAGAGGTTTAAAAAAATCAATATTGATAAGTTAGATTAACGATCATCCCAGGGGTGGGGACACTTTTGGCAGTGTAAGGCCGCATGTCACTTCACGAATACCTCATATGGCCGCACAATTAATGTATAGTAAATTGTTCCAAAAAATTTTCTAAGACATGATAGTGTGCCAACCATGGATAGAGAGATTGGTAGATCAATGAAGGCAGCTAATGCTTTAACTAATTAAAATAAACACTGATGGGAATGTGTAATTTATAAAATGGAGATACATAAGTAACAAAATATCCAAAAAGGCCACACCAAACATCCCTAAATGCCGCAAGGGGTCTAAAAGCAGCTGGTTCCCCATCCCTGTACTATCCCTTTAATACAATTTAAAAATACTTGTAAACAAGGATTCTTAAAAAGTAATGCTTTAAACCCATTATGCTTTTTCTTATGAAGTAACAGAGTAAAATAAACAAAACTGTGGGCACAAACATCAAAACAAGCTCTAAAACCACAAAAACAGAAATATGCACACACAAAATGGCTAAACCTTCAAAAGAAATAAATAAAGATCTATATCTTGCCACATAGAAACAAATGACATAAGAGGAAGCACTGTTTCCACACCATCAACAGATAAGTCTAGTTACACTGGGCAGACAATAAATCCTGACACAATATTGATAGGTATTAAGATTAGGGAAGATAATGATACAGCTCATTGTCTAAAATGAGACAACCTGTAAATCCCTGGCAGATATGCAACGATGAAGGTGAACTGGACATGAACCATTGCATCCAGAGAGAACTCATCAACTTTAACTGCCTCAGGGAACAATTTTGGCAAGGCCTGGAAGTCGCTTAAGCACAGAATTTGTATAATGGAAGAGTTGTACTTACCACCAAACCTAAGACCATCCAAACAAGTGTAGTGAACATAGCTACTATTAAGTCAACTATCAATCTCACCAATTTTTTCTCTCTAAATAACCTTACCTAAAAAATGTTGTGTCAAGATATATTGACAAATACTAGTAAATAATTCTCTTATATCAGTCAATATAGTGGTAAAACATTAGCAAAAGGATAAGAATTTATGAAAAACACTTTGAATAACATGCAGTTTTATGTACTCCCATATAAAGCTTCTGATTTACACATAAAATAGAAAATATATATGTAAGGACTAGTAAAATTAGCCATTATTAACTTAGTGCTAGCTTAAATTAAATAAAACAAAATCAAGATGTGTTCATGATGAATTTTATCACGAGTGTTAATAAGTATTAATAATTGTAGATTGCTTGGTTAGAATCAATCAAACCTGGAGTATGTTTGTTAAAATATTTTAATATGCTAAGATTAATTTTAAGAGGCCATGGGTGTGTTGAATTTTAATATACAATTCAAATACTTTTACACAAATCTAGTTCAAGGTTTTAATGTTTTCAGTTTTTACAGTAAAATGATAATTTTAAAACTGTAAACACAGATCTTACAAAGATAAATTCTGATCTACCAAACAAGATCTATATCACTTTTAAAAATCAACACACAGTTCCTGTCAGCCATGAAGGTGCAAACTATAGCTTCATAACTGGGCATATTTTCCAAAAATTTCATTTAAGATTATCATCAATATTTTAAGATTAAATATTACAGTTAATTCGGACCAGACTTTGTTTTATTTAAAGTTCTGCGATTTTTCTCTGTTGGTTAAATATACACGAAGACAAAATTCCAAAATATACATGAAAGTGTGAACTAAATTATACTTTAACAAAATCAAAATGTTTGCACATCTTAGGAAAATGAATTTAAAAATCAAACAAATGTGTTTGAGTTCAAGGTAAATATAAAATAATCCTAATTTTAAATAAACCACATATAAGATAAAGTTTGAAATACACCATACATAATTTTAGTTAATTTAGGTAAGATTATTTAAATGAAAGCAGGGTAATTAAATCATTTAGTTCGGTTAGGTTGTGTCAAGCCAGGTTATTCATTGCATTCCTGGAAACTATAGCCTATGTATTGTGTCCAAAAATTAGACCTTAACAAAAAATTATGTCCCTATAGAAGCAGTATCTATAGCCGTCCAGACAAAATCAAAAGTTTGAACAAACTTGATTAGCTAGAATATTCTTTATTATAATGCACGTCAATATCAGCCTTTGGCTTGTATAGTGATATAAACTGTCTACCTTGAAAGATATTGGCAAAAGCTTCTTTTACTACCATATAATGTAGGTCCGTGTCAGGTTGAACACAGTAATTATATAGTAGAGAAATAATATATTTTAAGAGTAATTTTGATTTTATTATTAATTAATTTAATCACAAACTGAAAGGTGAAGGATATCTACATGATCAGTCCTGATAGATTAATATGATAGAATTTTTTTTTACTTGCATCAATGTCAAGCTTTGGATTTTTTTTTTTTT